>LPNX010272489.1:62520-104910 GCA_001517045.1 Pseudotsuga menziesii | reverse complement strand
ATATATATATATATATATCATTGTTAAAAATTTTACTTTAGGCATCATATATCATGATCCCCATTCACATAATACTTTTCTTTTTAGCTTATAGTGACTTCTTTATTAAGGCCTTCAGGTAGGGGTTAGGTCAACTAGGTTAGGAAACTCTAAACCTCCTTGCATAGTTGATTACCTCGCTTAACATGGTAGTTCTTCAGTACTTGATGAGATACAGAAATTCAAAATTTCATTTAAGCACTTAAAAATAAGTAAAATGAGATCAATGTTTTATCAAAGTCATTTTCACTCAACACATTAATTTTTCAGTAACTCCTAGTATTTATACAAATCCCATAATCAACGCTAAGAAACAAGCAGTTACAAATTAGTGCAATTTTAGAGCTCCTCGCTCAACACTAATGCTAGGATGTAGTTGTAGGATACACCTAGGGATACAATGGCCAAGGATCTGATGTTTGAAAGCTTATGCTCAACATCAACTTGGAATGTTCCAGGGCTTATGCCCAACAATTCCAATTCTTATATTTTCATACCTTTTAGAGCTTCATGCTTGACACAAAGGTTTGATAACTCATGTGCTCCAGAGCCTCTTGCTCAACACAAACATTAAATAATCTTGTGCTCCATAGCCTCTCTCTCAAGACAAACATCAAATACTCACGATCTCCAAAGATTCTCACTCAAAAAAACCATCGAATACTCATGTTCCTCAAATCTCGTGCTCAACACAAATATCTCATAAATTATGTGCTTCAGGTTCCACACCTAACACATGAAATCATATACATTAAACATATCAAATTGGATTACGCCCGATATATCAAACAAATCATAATTCTCATCTAGAGTGGGGTCTTATGCCCAATATACAAAATAAAACATCAAAGCAACATCACATGCAATGGGACTTATGCCCATAAGTGTCAGGTCAAAAATTCAGGATATTACAATTGTACATTATAATATTGATCCTACAGTGGCAAAATTGGGAATTGTAGGTAGAATTTACATTTCTTAGAATTGTTTGGAAAGATAACGAGTTATGACAACAAATCTAGAAAGTATTTTTTGAATTCATTGGAAAAAGATGAGGTTGTTTGACACTTGGGGTAGTAGGTAGATGTATTCATTTGCCACAGTAATCTAGGGACTAGAACACAATCTCATTAAAGATTAATAACAATAAGACATGAAAATGGTGTAATAGTGCTACAAAATGAGTAGTTGCTCTATATATTTACAAAAAGAATGATCAATACAATACAATGATCATGTTGCAAGCATGAATGACAAAGAAATTTGAATTCCCAAGGAGGTCATTCAAATTGAATGAGTGATTCTAGCTTAACTGAATGTAAGCCATAGTCAACACTCAAGTTTACCACTGATCAAAACCCAAATTGACTCAATTGAGCCCTAACTAAAGTCAGAGTGCAATAAATGACTGTGTCTAACTGAAAGTAGCTCAGACATATGTCACTGCAAGCCAACCAACAAGTGGTAGCGCATCAATGACTCCAATGAACCCCGATGAGGTTAACTGAAGTGTAACTGACCATCAGAAGTGGTTGCAGACGCCCCTGTTGACTCCAGTTCATTAAATAATCAATAAATAATCAATTTAATGAAGCAAGGCACCTTCACTACTCTGTTTAAATAATTGTAATCATTAGTTAGCAATATGGGGCATTAATGACTCTCAGATCACCCCCGGAGTGCTCCAGTTAGCCTCCCCAAATGTAGGAAAAGGCTAAGTTAGACTCCTTAACTGAAGGTAGGCATGGGTGTAATCTAGCTGATGTCATCTAGTGCTCCTCTAATGTCAGTTAAGTCAATAATACTTAGGATAGTGGTTTAACTAGGACAAATTGACCAAAATGAGTGTGTATTGTGGTAAATGTCTCCAACACCCCCCCTTAAGCTATACTCAGGAGGAGTAGAAAACATAAAATGCATAAAAATGCTAGGGCCCTGGAAACTAAGGCCATATGTCACCCTGTACAATGCTGAAACTGAAACAATGCTAAAAAACAAACTAAGTGAGGAAAAGAGGGAAAACCCAGTGGGAAACCCCCCCCCTCAAGCTGAACACTGAAAGTAGTTTGATCACCCTGATGGACTAACCCCCAACAGTGAATGGAGGTAAGTGAACTTATTTTCTGAAAATCTCTTGGTAAAGATGTCTACAATCTTCTCATCAGTCGGGCAGTATTGCAGAATTATGGTCCTGTCATGCACTAGCTCCCTGATATAGTGCATGTGGATCTCTACATGCTTGGTCCTCTGCCTGGTAACTAGATCTGTGGATATCTTAATATAACTTTGATTGTCACAAAAGAGGACAGTGGACAAAGTACTACCAAGATCAAACTCTGAAAGAATTCCTTGCAACTAAATTGCTTGGATGCAAGCATTCACCGCTCCTCGATACTCGGCCTCTATTGAAGATAATGCTATGGTAGCCTGCTTTTTTCTAGACCAGAAAATGGGGCCACCACCAAACATGAAGAAATATCTGGAAGTAGACTTCTGATCAATAGAATCACCCGCCCAATCGGAATCTTTGTATCCAACCAGCTCTAGCTCAAAGTCTACAGCATAGTGAATGTCGTAGGTCCTCGTTCCCTGAATATACTAGAGGATCCTCTTGGATTCCTTCCAATGAATGGCATGAGGCTACTGCATGTATCTTGATACAAAATTCATGGCATAATAGATATCATGCTGAGAATGTTTCAAGTACAACAAGCTACCAATCAGCTGTCGATAGATAGTGCAGTCCATGGGAGGTGTGGTTTTTCCTTCTTCAAGGCTGATCCCTGAAAGGAAAGGGAACGGTGCAGGCCTACATTCAACCATGTTAAACTTGAATAATAGGTATTATATGTATTTTTACTAAGTGACCATTAACCCATCAGAATTTTCCTCAATTTTGAGCCCCAAAAATTGTTTTAAGAGCCCCAAATCGCTCATTTCAAATGCATTGTGGAGAGTAGTTTTAATGGCTGAAATGGAAGCAACTATGCTACCTGTGATCAGTAAGTCATAAAAATATAAAAAAATAATAATAAAATTACCATCATACTACTGTATATACACATTTGGATCTGATCTACACCTTTGGAATTTTTGCGAGAGAAGGAAGGCATCCATCTTAAAATACCACTCTCTTGGGGCCTGTTTTAACCCATATAGTGGCTTCTTTAGCTTGCAGAACAAAGATGGATCAGTGATGTAGCCCTAAGGCTGCTTCATGTATATCTCCTCATGAAAATCTCCATGCATAAAGTATGACTTAACATCCATATGATGCACTTCCCAGTGCTTAGATGCTAAAATTGCCAAAACTAGGAGGATGGAGTCCATTTTTGCAACTGGTGCAAAAGTCTCATGGTAGTCCACACCTTGGAACTGAGAGAAAAATTTTGCCACAAGCCTTTCCTTATATTTTTATTTTCTTCCTTTAGCAACAACCTTGGTCCAAAACACCCACTTGCATTGAACCAATTTCCTTCCTGGAGGAAGAGAAACTAGCTGCCAAGTATTTTTTTTTGAAGAGAATTCATCTCTTCATCCACGGCAACTTGCCATCTCGGATCCTTCTGAGCATGGTAGTAGGATTTTGGGTCTGAACTAATCATAAAATAGCAATTTTTGGAAATAAAATTATCAGGACAAGAGAGCACAATACCTGCTCTTTGGAAATCAGACCGGGTTCTCCTTGGATCATCCGGATTTCCAATGTTATCTCCTACAGAGGAGAGTGTTTGTTGGGCCCATGTGGGAAGATGATTTTGTACTTCAGGTTCTGATTCAGCATCTGATGTCTTTTGTAAATTTATATCAAAAATCATAGGATCCAAATTAGGTTCATCACCGCCAATTTCATCATCCAAATATTTAGTAGAATAGGAAGGAAATTCAGCAGTTTTCTCCTTCACTAGTTCCACCTCCTGAAGAAGCTCATCGAACTTGACACTTCTCTCGATGATGATCTGTTTTGTTTTGATATACAGAATCTTGAAAAAATTTTATTGGCCTCAGGATACCCAATAAATAGACATTCTATGCTTTGTGGTTGCAAAGCCCTCCTTTTATCAAGTGGAATTCGGGCCCATGTAGTGGACCCAAACACCCGCAGGTTCGACACATCCGGCTTGTGTCTGAATTATGCTTCAAAAGGTGTCTTCCCTTTCATATATGAGTGTGGAACTTTGTTCTGAATGTATTCTACAGCATGCATGGCTTCAGCCCACAAATTTTTAGCCAACTTCTTTAATTCCAACATACAGGTGGTCATCTCCTTGAGAGACCGATTCTTCCTTTCCGCTACACCGTTCTGCTGGGGAGTGTAGGGAATTGAATGTTGGACCCGAATACCAATTTGAGACAATATTTGAAACAAATCATTACTGACATACTCCCCACCATTATCAGATCTCAATATCTTGATCTTAATCCCAGAGGCATTCTTGATCAATGCCTTCAGTTCAGAGAAATTTTCACATACTTCAGACTTCCTTTTGAGAAAGAAGACCCACGTGTACCTTGAAAAATCATCAATAAAATTCAGAAGATATGTTGATCCATTCATGGATGTGACAGGTATCGAACCACTGATATCAGAATGTATCAGCCACAAGATGCATGTAGCCGCGGTTTGCCTTCCCCCGATCGAACTTGTGCTCAGTGTGTTTTCCAACCACACAGCCCTTGCAAATTCCAATGGTTTCCTTGATGACTGAGAGGCCTTCAACCATGGATTTTTTCTGTAATTTCTAAAAATATTTGAAATTGAGATGTCCAAACCTCTCATGCCACAACCTACTAGCTTCATTTTCATGAGTTAGCAAAGCGGTGGGCTTTGCATCCTCCACAAAGTGGGAAAACTCATAGGCTTTTCCATGATGATTTCCAAGGCCTTTAGCAACAAGTTTCCTAGATGCAAGCTCCATTATCTCAACATCATTTGGGCTGAAAGATACTCTCTTAGGCACTCCTGTATGTGTCATCTGATAGACACTAAGGATATTTGATGCCAAAGACGGTACATACAAAACATTTGAAAAATAGCCATTCTCAAGATCAAACATACCTTGTCCTTTTGGAATGATGGTGGAGTCATCTCCCATGTGGATGGGAATGGATTTTCCAGTATCCAAGGATGAAAAGGAGTCTCTTTCATACTTCATCTTGTTCGAAGCTCTAGAATCAATCAAGAGTGCTTTGGACTTCGAAGTGCTTGCCATGAGGGCATGACCTCTTTCATGCTGTGGTTCCCGATCTTGTTGATCTCTTCTCTGAAAGCTTTCTAGAATATTGATGTGATTTATCTCAAGGAGAGAGGTAGCTTCATCAAGTTTCTTCTTCATGCAGGCATGTTCAGGGTGAAATCCCTTCCCATAGTATGAACACTTAATTTTTTCCTTTCCATGATTCCCTTTTCCTTTGTTCTTCTTTGAGCCAGAAGACTCATCATGTTGTTGGTTTTCAACTTTAGGTTTAGGAACTTCGAATTTAGTTTTTGGGTTCTTCTGTTGCTTTCCTTTACCCTTCAGATATTTTGTCCTTGAGACATGGAGGGCTTGATCAAGGGAGGATCTGATGATCCCCATCTGGACAAGCTTATCATGTTCACTTTTTAGGGACTCAGTGAAGGCATTGAGTGTAGGCATCTTCCATCCAGGGGTTGTGATATTCCCCACATAGAATGTAGAGACAAAAACTGAATAATCAGCTCCAAGTTTGGAGAGTATGGCGAGGATGATATGCTCATCCTCCTTCTCCACTTTGCATTGCTTAAATAGTAAGACAATGTGCTTGAACTTCATGAAAAAGTCATTTAAGGTCTTGAAATTGGAAGGCTGGAGAGACATCAATTCATTTTAGAGCTAGTAAACTCTCAAATCATCTTGATTTCCATACAGGGTTTCCAATTTGTCCCAAATTTCCTTTTGAGTCTTCAATCTCGAAAGATGGAAAAGAAGATCCCGAGAAACAGAGAGGCACAAGAATCTGAATGCTTCATCCTTCTTGTTCAAGAATCTAGCTTTGTATATCATAGAAGCAGACTCTTCTTCAGTGTCCATAGTTACCCTATAGAGTCCTCTGGCACGTAGCTGGATCTCCATATCTCCTTTCCATGAGTGGAAATTGAACAGAGTCAAAATATCTACAGAAGAAGCCATATGAATCTGCTGGAGCAAATGCTTTCACCTATCAAAAAACCTAAAAAATCACAACAAAAAGGGAAATGTAAGGTCAGAATGCCTGCACATTTTAGGCTTTTATCACACCCAGCATAGTCAATCAAGCAAGCTTGATCAACAAGTTCTTTACTTGGTGTATTAAGTGGTAATCCTTGGCTTTTGGTGTAGTACTGGATTTTTGAGCTATTTCTCAATTTTCATGCAAGATCTATCAAAAACCTTGTTTTTGAGAGATCTGAGCTTCATCCTGCCATGAGCTTCAATACCATATTAATCTTCCATAGTAATATAGGGACTAGAACATAGTATCATCAAAGATTAATAACAATAAGACATGAAAATGGTGTAATAGTGCTACAAAGAATGAGTAATACAATACAATGATCATGCTGCAAGCATGAATGACAAAGCAATTTGAATTCCCAAGGATGTCATTCGAATTGAATGAGTGAGTCTAGCTTAACTAAATGTAAGCCATAGTCAACACTCAAGTTAACCACTGATCAAACCCCTAATTGACTCAACTAAGCCCTAACTGAAGTCAGAGTGCAATAAATGACTGAGTCTAACTAAAAGTAGCTCAGACATGTGTCACTGCAAGCCAACCAACAAGTGGTAGTGCATCAATGACTCCAATGAACCCCGATGAGGTTAACTGAAGCGTAACTGACCATCAGAAGTGGTTGGAGGTGCCCCTGTTGACTCAAGTTCATTAAATAATCAATTTAATGAAGGAAGGTGCCTTCACTGCTCTGTTTAACTGATTGTAACCATCAGTTATAAATATGGGTTATTAATGACACTCAGATCACCCCCGGAGTGCTCCAATTAGCCTCCCCGAATGTAGGAGAAGGCTAAGTTAGCCTCCTTGACTAAAGGTAGGTGTGGGTGTGATCTAGCTGATGTCCTCTAGTGCTCCTCTGATGCCAATTAAGTCAATAATACTTAGGATAGTGGCTTAACTAGGCCAAATTGACCAAAATGAGTGTGTATGGTCGTAAATGTCTCTAACAAAATGAAGCAATCCATTTAGGGAAAATTTTAAGGATGCATAATTTTCTCAAAGTGTAGAAACCTTGGCAAATCTTACTAATTCTTAAATTTGCAAGAATAAAATGTTTGGCAAATTTGAAGAGAAATATTCAAATTTATAAGGAATTGATATAGTTTTTGGACAGGTTTGGTGATATTTAAAGTTAAAAAAATCATCCCATAGAATTTGGGTTAATCACCTTTGAAAAAAGGAAATTGTGGCGAATCATTTTTGGAAAAAAGGTTGAAAAATAGCCCATGGGTTGAATTTTGCCGCTAAATTTTTCCTTGAATCCATTCCAACCAAAATTCAAAAATAATTGTTTTGGATAGGTTGGCTACATATAGGAAAGAGTCGCTCAACAAGTGATACATGGAAAATAACATTCCACTAAGGAGTCCACAAAATCATAAGTCCTTGAATTATTGTTTCAGTTATGCAACCAACAAGTTATTCTTTCGAATATTGAGGTAGTATCAAAGTAAGAACCAATGGGTTAGAATTAACTGGCAAGTTCGACACAAAGAAATAATTAAGAGGTAGAACTTGGTGTAGTGAATGTGAAATGACAAAGAGTCAATTCTTGAAGACATGGGTTGTAGTCACATTTGATTTTCTAGTGTGGCATCATGAATGGTGTACGTGAAGAGCCTTTAAAGAAAAGGTGGGTGTATATAAAGATAATATTAGAACAACTGAGGTTAACTCGGACACACTTTGCAAGTTAGAAACAAATACATACATAAGTAGATTCCTTGGTGTGGAAGTTCGAGGAATCTTTAGACTAGGAAGATATTCATTTGTAGTTTAAGATCATATATTTCAAGAAATAGAGGCTATGAAAGATATTGGAATCAACATAGGAAACACGACACAAGAATTTCCTATGTATATAGGTAAGAGGATCTTATGCTTATTTTCCAGTCAAAACTATTAGGGCATGATTGTCCTTTGAGAGATAGATTGGAAACATTGATGGAAGCTCAAGGAAAACAACCTTTGAAGGCATAGTTGTAGGTTTGGGTTCATTGACAAAATATTTGGGCAAGTTCGCGATGAAAGATTAAGAGAAAGCATTGTTAGGTAAATCAAGAAATGGAATTTTATTTGTGAATGTGATAATGAATGGGTTGAAAGTGATGGGCATGGTAGATAGTACTAAGTGTTTCAACCCATGGCCGCATTATTACATAGACTATGAAGGGGATTCACAATGAGTATAAAGGAAGTAACACCTTATACAAGGTAGTGAACTCATCGATGAAGGCAACGAGAGGGATAGGCTATTTAGCAACATTGAAGCAAGGAAAATTTTAGGGACGAAATTTATCCCATGGGCTGTTTTCCTATGCTTTGCTCCAAGAATATATTCACCAATTTGCATTTTTTGAAGCCCTATTTCACCCAATTTTGACACGGTATATTGTTTTCACTCTAAAAACCGCCAATTTATTATAGAAACTATACAAAATCCTTAAAAATTGAAATATTTTTAGAAATAATATCTCCAAATATTTTATAGTTGATATTTTAAGAACTGGTAAGATTCACAAATGTTTATACAATTTTAAATAAGTATGGATCCTTCAAATATACCTTGCATTGAAGGTTGGGAATCCAATTGTAATTTTGGATTTGATGGTGGTTTCCTTAGGTTTTCATGAACGCATATAAGGGAAAAGATATCTAATACATGATAAATCCATCCCCATGCCCCATAATACCTTTTTATTGTTTTTTATTGTTTTTGAATGAGGTCCAAAATTTTCATGTGTTGATGATAATAAGAAGAAAGTTGGGAATGATTGCATGGATGTCAATAAAATACTAACTAATCTTTGATGCACTCTAGAAAGAAATATTTGTAGCATGACATAGTGACAAGACAATAAGGGATTGAGCATAGATACCTTGGGTGTGAAGGATGAGGAATTTCACACAAGTAGGTTGGCAACTTGTAATGATCTAGGTAGTACATGACAAAAGAAGCATCCAAGTGATTGCAAGTATTAAAGTGTAATATGAGAAATCTCAACCATTGTGCACATCTATAGAATAATGGGTTCAAGTGATAGTTTTATTTAAGGAAGTTTTAGCAAACCGAAGCTCATGGAAAATTCCCTTCAAAATGGAAAATTCAACTTGGATAGTGTAGTGTAAGTAATTTTTTAAGTTCAATAACACAATAAAGAAGAAATTGGTGAGGATGATCAACCACATGTTAATAGGTTGATAAAACTGACAAAGAGGTGATCTAAAAAGAAACATGAGAAGAAGGAAAAGGCAGAGGTGGTACCTTTGCTGACAACAAGAAAATCCATTTGACATAGGAAATGATGAATATTCATGGAGCCAAAAGTGCACAACATGGGAGTATGCATAGAATTATAAGTGGATCTTGGGTGAAGACTACCAAGTGACATAAAAATAGAAATATGTGTTTACAAGCCACATTCCCCTAGAATCAAGCATAATCATGAATGAATTGGTCAGTAAATATGTGGAAGGTACAACAAAAACAAATATAAATACTCACCTCCTTCTAACTTAAATGAAATCCCTTCGATGACCCATTATTCAAGTTAGGGAAAGTGGGAATTTGAGTTGTAGGATGTTGGTGCCCTACGATAAAAGAAGAAAACTTGGAAAAACATTGTTGGCTTGAGATGGTAACTTGGTAGATGAAGGTACGGGTGTACATGTCTTTCCCAAAGAATATGTATAGGAGACTAAAGTGTAAATATAATTCACTCTTTTAAGCATACAAAGGTACATCCTCATTTATTTGGTGTGATTCTTGGACTTATCACTAGACTAGGACCAAGGCATGGAATTTATAATCTTGTACAGGAGCATAACAACATTATTGATTGTAGTGACCCTAAATTTCATAAAAAAAAAATTGTAGGCTGATAAAATACTTAATTCTAGGACATCGTTTAAAACTTATGCAGAAAAACACTTGGTTGCATACTAAACCTAAGTGCCATAAGATAATTTTCCTCTATGTTTTTTCTTATATGATGAATGATGTTTAAAATGATGTTGTTCTAGTACTTTAACATGTTGGTATGTTTTATTTTCATCTATATTAATTGCAATCATTTGTTGACACTTACATTATGTTACGTTTCACTTTTATTTTACATGTCTTTAAATTCATTTATGGTTTTATTCATAAGAGGCTGACTTTCCTTCGTATGTCAAGGGGTGGAGTGTTGGGGTTGCATCCCTTAAGGGACCACTCGGAGAGGTAAGGATTCCTATTACTAAGGGGATTACTTAGTTCGTCATGAAGTAATGCAAGCTCCCATTCTCTTGTATAGGTTAATTTTTCGGTGAACTCTGTCTATGATCGTGGCAATAAAAACATCCTAAGTCTGTAGAACAAACTACATTTACACAATTCCAGTACATAGCTGAGAGAAAAGAGGCTAAAGTCCTAGGCCTATCTATACCTAAGACCTATGGTAATAAGGATTATAAGAGTTATAGTTAAGCATGTTTTTTAAACTTCAGTGTATAACCTATATGCTAAGGTTTTAAACCTTAGATTCATTATACTATATGCTTAAACTATATGGTAAAAGGTTTATGTTTATAGAATAATCCATATGCCATCGAACCTTTGGGATAAAATGACATTGGAGGGTTTTAAGGTTTATACATTAGTGGGTGGTGAACTATAGGAAAACGTCATGCACCTGAACTATAGGGACATGGGTTTTGATTTGGTTGATAGTGGTGCACAGGGTGCCAAAATTAATGCTCCTTGGGAAGCGTGAGAAGAATGCCTCAATCGTTGTGTAGGGTTTGTTATCATTTCATTTCAATGGTGGATTTTTGTTGTCTCATGCTCCCTAGTGGAATTTGTGTCTCCCATGCTGCGAAACCAAAAATATTTCTCGCTCTCTTGTGAGTTGAGTGATCATGTTGGTCTACATACTATAATGTTTGGTTTATTTACGATTTTTATTACTTACTCCTGATAGCATTCACGTTAGTTTGTGCAGGTGAAAGAGAGTGGCTCTATGCATGGCTTGAGGGTGGCACCATAGGTTTCCTCCACAACCATTCTTTGGGTAAGCCCCGGAATTGGCAAGGCCCTTAGACTTATGTGTGTTTCTTTAACAGAGGTTTCAAACTTTGGGTGTGGGAATGCATCATTTAGTTGTTTCATTGGTTGGGGTTTTGATAGTTGTTGTGTGTCCAAGGATGCGACTGTGTAGTATTTCCATGGCTTTGACATATGTAAACTTGTTTAGGGGTAAAGTTCACTATCGGAAGCTTGGCTCGGTCCTGTGTATGAATTCATCGTGTTTCAACGATCTATAATGGGTTTAATATAATTTAATTGAAGCTATGTATTTATATTTATGATGCGTTTATTTATATATACAGTGCCATTTCTTGCAATGGAACCATGGATGATTCGACTTTCTAGTTTATGCAATTTAGGCTTATGGTAGTAATGTGTGTTAGAAAATGTGGATGCATGAGTTTATTATTTGAATGTGGTTGGGTTTTACCTCGCGTCCATAAGCATGAAGCTTGTCACGGCTCTTAGCGTGGATACACAACCAAATGTATGTTTATGTTTTTAGACTGTGACTGGTGCATTTGATGTATAGAGCGTAGCTCTATTTTGTGTATACTATTGGTTATATTCAATTCCTTTTTGTAAAAATGTGAGGTGAAACCCTTAATGTATAAATCAAATCCTTTTATTTGTTTGGCACCTACAGGATTTGATCCTTAGTGGTTTAATGAATTAGACTTGTGGTTTAAAAAAAAATTGGCATCTCACAGGATTTGATCCTAGATGCATTTCGATTTAAATGAGCATAGGTGTAAGAACATGCTTCTTGGTTTGATTATGTGAGTTTATGGTTTTGTTAACGAGATTCCACTAGCACAATGCACAAGGAATGACTACGTCTTGATAATTTTAATTATGTAATTGGTTTATTTTAATTTGTTGCTTATTGTTTGATTTGTAGATTATGATATGAATAGATATATACCCACATCCAATCCTGGACAAGATTCAATGGCTAGAATGGGTTAACAATCCTTAAAATTGATATATTTTTTCATGGCATGGATTTATAGTGTTTATTTTAAATGTTTGATTGGTGTTACAATATGATGTTTATGGTTATTTATAATGTGGAAGCAAACGTATTTTTCGCTGGCAATATGAATCCTTCCATTGTTTTGGATTTATGTTTGAGAGTTTGATTTTAATGGTTTAAGAGATTCAATATCTGGTTAGTTTTTTCCTTTTTGTTTTTAGTTTATTAGTTTATTTTTAAAAAAATTGGGCAGGGTTTTAAATTAAAGATCTCAGAGATTGGATCTTTGGTGTGTATGTTTATAATTTATAAATGGTTTATTTTAAATATTTTTATGCATATTTTTTAATAATGTTTTGGTTATAATTACTAATAAGGTTTACTTTAACTAGATTTATAAAATCTTCGTTTTAACTTTACATTTATGTTTGCGCAAGATACAATATATAGTTATCTTAATAACTAGGGTTTAAGTCTAAGATATACTTATTGACACTTAAAAACAATACTAAGATAATTTAAACTATAAATTCCTACCTAGGTAATAATGGTTGAGTTTAATGTTTAATCAAATAAATCAACCTATAACATCAAATCTAACCCTAGATTTTATATAGAAATAGTCCAGACTAAGATTCTGTAAATACATGAAAAACCTAGCTGAAGTATACATTCAATGTGCAGATTTCCAAACAAGATTATAAACCCTACTTTAATCAAATATGTAAGAACTTAGAGAAGGTAGAAACCTCATACCTACAATTTGTAGTTTATTAATGGATAGAACCTTGCACAATTAAACACATAGAATTAACAAGGACATAGATAATTTTGACCTCAGATATGTAAGCCGAATAAATTGGGAACTACCATGTTCCACCCAACCATGAACTGAAATCATCCCTGGTTTCAATCTGGAACCCCTCAAGCTTGTTCCAACATGCAAGTAGTCTAGAGCTCCCAAAGGTAAGGCTTCACCTATCTGGAATATTAGGTTATGTACCAAATTTATTTTCTTCCAAAAATTCACTCCCAAAATTCTTATGAGAATAATGATCAGATAGAATAGAATGGGTATCCCAAAGCCTTTCTTTGGCTTGGGTCTTTATGGACAATGTTTAGGAAAAAGGGCAGTTAAATTACAGTTATACCAAGAATCATTTATTTTCTTGAAATAATATTTTACTTGATTTATGTGAAATTAATATTTATTTAATTTAACTTAGGAACTCTTTTTCTAGTTCCTATTTTGACTCTTTTAGGTATTAAATATTTATTTAATTAATCTAGTAAATAATAATACATAGGTTCTTTATTTATTATTAATACCTATGCTTACTCTTTTATTCATAACATATATAAACTATATATATACATATATCATTGTTAACACTTACTTTAGTTATCATATAGCATGATCCCAATCACATCGTACTTTCATTAGCTTATAATCATTTATTTTATTAAGACCTTCATGTAGGGTTGGTCAACTAAGTTAGGCAACTCTAAACCTCCTTGCATGTTGGATTATCTTGTATATCGTGGTATTTCTTCAGTTCTTGATTAGAAACATAAATTTGAAATTTCATTTAATCAACTTAAAAATAAGTAAGATGAGCTCGATATTTTATTAGAGTCGTTTTCACTCAACACAATTAATTTTCAGTAACTCTTGGCATTGTTCAAATATCACACTCAATGCTAAAAACTAAGAGTTACACTTAGTGCAATTCCAGAGCCTCTCGCTTGACACTAATGCTAGGATGTACTTGTATAATACACCTAGGGATACAATGTCCAAGGATCCTATGCTTCATAGCTTATGCTCAACATCAACTTGGAAGGATTTGGGGATAATTCCAAACACTTCCAATGCTTATATTTCACGTGCTTTATATATTTATGCTCAAAAAAAAACATTTCATAACCCATGTTCTCTAGAGCTCACGCTCAACACAAAATCTCATCAATCATGTGCTTCAGGGTCCACGCCCAACACATACAACCACATACATGCTAAATAAAACATATGCATTGGGTCTCATACTCATGTGTAGTTGGGTCTAATTCCCAATATACAAAATATAAAAATAAAAGAATCATCAGATGCAATGGGAGTTATGCCCATTAATGTTAGGTCAAAATTTGGGACATTACATTACTCCTCACTTAGAACAACACCGTCGTTGGTGTTCTAGGAACTAGGAATGAAATCATGAAATAAGGCAGGGTAAGCCTCAGTCATGGTGGATTCATTATCCTTAGTAGCCTCATCATCTTCAAAGTGCTTCCATTGCACTTTAAACTATAGTATGGTGCGCCTACTAAGTTGTACTTCTCTCTTGTCCAGAATATGAAGGGGTTCAAGTACAGACTTCCCTTCAGGTTCCACCTGTAACAAGGACCAATCAATAAAATGTTTAGTATCATATAAATATTTCTTCCAACAGGATGTGTGAAAAACATTATGAATTTTTAATGAGAAGGTAAGGCTAATCCATAATCCACTGACCCTCTCTTGGCTAGTATCTCAAAGGGTTCGCAAAATCTTGGTGCCAACTTTTCGCACCTTACCAAGCTCAATGAGATTCTCTTTGCTTTTACTTTTAAGTAAACATGTTCATCGATTTGATAATATTTATCTTTCCTTTTCGTATCTGCATAACTCTTTTTGCGGTATTTCACTTCTTTAAGGTTCAGTTGGACTTTGGTGACCAACTGTTAGAAGTCTTTTAGTAAATAGGACCCTAACATGAGTTGTTCCACCTCGATATCCCAAGTAAGAGGTGTTCAACACTTCTGACTATAGAGTGCCTCGAAGGGACTCATCTTAGCGGAGGTCTGGTATTCATTGTTATACATAAATTTTGTGAGATGCAAATAATCTTCCCATTGGGTGGGGTTGTTCATAACATACATCCTAACCATGTCTTCCAAAATATGGTTTACCCGTTATGTTTTCCTGTTCGTATATGGGTGATAAGCAGTACTAAAGTTTAAGTACATCTCTAATCCAGAGAATAAGGATCTCCAAAATTATCTGGTAAACTTCGTGTCTCAATCCGAGATGATTTCCTTGGGTATCCCATGCAATCTGAATATCTCTTTTAAGAATATGTCGACACTATGAACTTCCTTGTAGGTTGACTTTAATCGGATGAAGTGTGTCTCTTTCGATAACTTATCAACCACTATAAAGGTAGAATCATTTTGCTTCTTTCTCTTTGGTAGACCTGTACTAAAATCCATACTAATTACCTCCCACTTCCATTTGGAAATGGTTAACGATTGTAGCAACCCTGAAGGATATTTGTGCTGAACTTTGACTAGCTCACATTCTAGACATTTTGCAATAAACATTGCTATGTCATCCTTTAACTTAGGCCATAAAACATGTTTCTTTACTGCAAATATCATCTTTTGATATCTCAGACACCCCGAGGAGGTTTTTTGTTCAAATTCCCTGAGTATGTTGGACATGATGTCCCCTCCTTATGAAACATACAATATTTCTTTGGACCACAATAGTCCGGTCTCGTCTACCTTATCCTTTTTTTCTTGTTGAAACAACCTGTCCTCTTGGTACTTCTTGAGAATTTCAAGATAAAAATGACCAACTCTATTTATCGTTCTAATCCTCTCATGCAAATCCAAAATTGTTTGACTTAAAGTTACCTCATATAACATATGAGCTCGTTGCCTTAAAGCATCGATAATTTTATTCTCCTTTCCCTTTATATTCTTTAATTCAAAATTGTACTCACTAAAGAAGGACAAACATATGGACTTCCTGGCATTTATATCTGGATGATCAAATAAATAATTCATAATCATATTGTCTATCTTTAGAAGAAAATTTTTCCCCATGAGGTAGTGCCTTCACATCTTCAAGGCATGGATAATGGCTGCTAACTCAAGATCATGGGTGGGATAATTTTGTTTGTGTTCCTTTAACTTCTGTGATTCCTAACATATTGTGCAATCATTTTGCAAGAGGACTCCTCCAATTCCTTCCTTACTCGCATTCATGCAAACAACGAAATCCCCATCTGGATCTGCAATTCGTAGTATTAGTGCAGTAGTAAAAAGTTGTTTAAGATTTCAAAACCTTTCCTCACACTTGGTCAACCATAAGAACTTGTTTTCCTTCTTTTGCAAAGCGGTCATGGGACAAGCAAGCCTTGAAAATTTCTCGATGAAATTTCGATAGTAACCAACTAATCCCAAAAATGACCTAATGTCAGTGACACTCATAGGGGTAGGCCAACCCTCTATGGCTTTAATCTTTTTTGGTTCAACATCTATCCCCTTCTCAGAGATGATGTGACCTAGTTATTGTATCCGTGGTTTGTAATAATCACATTTACTAAACTTAGCGTAAATTTGGCGTTTCTGTAACACTTGTAGTACTATGTGGAGATGTTCCTAGTGTTCCTCTTTACTTTTAGAGTAAACTATGATGTCATCTATAAAGACCAATACAAATTTATCTAGGTATTTTACTGAAGATATTGTTCATCATGCACATAAAATTTGCAGGTGCATTAGTCAACCCAAATGGCATTACTACAAACTCGTAGTTGTCGTATTGCATTCGAAAGGTCTTTTATGAATATCTTCTTCACGTATCTGTACCTAATGGTATCGATACCGCAGGTTGATCTTTAAAAATATCTTGGCTCCTCCAACTTGATCAAACAAATCATCGATCTTAGGGGGTGGGTAACGGTTCTTGATGGCCGTCTTGTTAAGTTGGTGGTAATCGATGCAAATTTGCATCGTACCATCCTTCTTCTTTACAAAAAGTGTTGGTGCTCCCGAAGGGGACACACTAGATTGTATATAACCTTTCTCCATCAGATCTTGTAACTACAACTTGAATTCCACCAACTCCAGTGCGCTCATGTAGTACAGGTATTTCGAAGCTGGAACTAACCCTGGTGTCAGTTCTATGGAAAAATCTAAGTCTATTTTCGGTGATAATCATGGTATTTACTCAAGAAATATGTCTGTAAAGTTTACGAGGACTGAAAATTACTCTATGTGCTTATCTCTCTCAGATTCTACATCCTGGATGGTTACTACAGATTGTTTGCATCCTTTTCTAATGAACTTATTTGTTTGTAAGGAAAATAATTACCTAACGGAAACCTTCTTAGGTATGCCTTGAATATTTTTCTAATTCCCTTGGCTATATGTGCACAAGATTGACTTATGTAGGCAATCGAGCATGACATGGTGATATTCCAACGAGTCCATGTTGATAAGTACATCGTGCGATCCTAAGGGTAAAATATGAAAATCTAATTTAGTGGGAAAATTGTTTAAGTTCACCTCACAATCTCTAACTATTTCAAAAACCTTGCGTTTCATACTCGTGGTTAATTGCATCAGCAACGGTTTCTCATGTTTAACTTTGTCTAGTTTACATGTCTCAACAACTTTTGGAAATACATATCTTCGGCAAGAACTGGGGTAAACCAAAATTGAAATAGAAGTGTTTGAAACCTTACCTTCTATTTCTACCATTCAAAGCTGCATAAATACTCGATGTGTTAGATATGTCCTCTATCGTTGGTTCTTCTTGTAGATTGTGCAAGAATCCATTAGTTTTGTTTTTAAAATATCTAGCATAATGGGGCCCTTGGAATTTATAGCATTTGATTTGGAGTGGGGAAACATTAGCTCCTCCATTTGCTTCTGTTCTATTGGAATTTGGTGCATGCACATTGGGCCTCGCACCCATTTTGTTGATGTTTTTGTTTGCTGGAAAACTATAGTTCTATTTTCTGTAAGGGGAAGGGTTGAAACCTGGTTTGCAATTGTCCGAGAAGGTCGTAGACCTGTCTCAAATTTTGTTGATGTTTTCCTACCTTAGTTTGTCATTCTCATAGAAAATCCTAGCTTTGTGTAGGGTATTTTCTAGAGTTTTAGGCATGTCAAACTCAATTCTCTCTCGAAAATTGGGAGGAAGACATCCTAAAAACTGTTGTATTTTCACTTTCTCATCTTTTTTGTAAGGTATGTAATGTAATAGATGTGTTAATGAAAGTATCCATGGTCATGGAACCCATCCTTAACTCATAAAAAATTTCACCTCCACGTTGAAGAATATTTCAGACATGTATTTCTCCTTAAAAATTCTACGAAAGTTACTCCATTGGATTTCTTTTACCACATCCCTTTCGGTATGATTTAGGTCTCTCCACCATCTAGGAGTTTTTCCATTTAAATTATAGATGGATGGAAGGGATTTCATCTCAGTATAATAGTTGTGTACTCGGAATTATTTGCTCATACCTAGAAGCCACTCTTCATCTTTCTTCCTGTTGTTCATCTCTCCTTCATAGGGACTAGGAAAGAAATCATGAAATAAGGCAGGGTAAGCCTCATTTATGGTGGCTTCATCCTCCCAAGTAGCCTCATCGACTTAAAAGTGATTCCATTGCACTTTTAACTAGACTATGGTGCACCTCTTGAGCTACACTTCTCTCTTGTCTAGAATATGAAGGGGTTTAGGTACAAACTCCCCTTCAAGTTCCAACTATAACAAAGACCAATCAATAACATGCTCAGTATCATATACATATTTCTTCAAAAAGGATGCCTGGAAAATATTCTGAACTTTTATATGAGCAGGTAAGGCTAATCCATAATCCACTGGCCCTCTCTTGGCCAGTATCTCAAAGGGTTCGCAAAATCTTGGTGCCAACTTTCCATACCTTACCAAGCTCAATGAGATTGTCTTTTATTTTACTGCTAAGTAAACATGTTTGTCGATTTGATAGTTTGTATCTTTCCTTTTCTTATCTGCGTAACTATTCTTCCAGTCTTGTGCTTCTTTAAGGTTCCGTTGGACTTTGGTGACCAATTGTTCCATGTCTTTTAGTAAATCAGGCCCTAGCATGAGCCCGTCCACCTGGCTATCCCAAGTAGCCGGTGTTCTACACTTCTAACCATAGAGTGCCTCGAAGGAACTCATCTTTTTGGAGGTCTGGTATCTGTTATTATACACAAATTCTACGAGATGCAGATAATCCTCCCATTGGGTGGGGTTGTTCATAACATACATCCTAAGCATTCCTTCCAAAATATGGTTTACCCGTTCTATTTTCCTATCTGTTTGCGCGTGGTAAGAAGTACTAAAGTTTAAATACATCTCTAATATAGAGAATAAGGATCTCTAAACGTTTCTAGTAAACTTCGTGTCTTGATTCGAGATGATTTCCTTGGGCATCCCATGCAATATGAATATCTCTTTTAAGAAGTTGTCAGCAATGTGAACTTCCTTGTAGGTTGACTTTACTCAGATGAATTGTTTCTCTTTCGATAACTTATCAACCACTATAAAGATAGAATCATTTTTATTCTTTCTCTTTAGTATACCCATAATAAAATCCATACTAATGACCTTCCACTTCCATTCGAGAATGGGTAACAGTTGCAAAAACCCTGAAGGATCTTGATGCTCAGCTTTGATTAGCTAACATTCTTAACATTTTACGATAAACATTGCTATGTTGGCCTTTAACTTAGTCCAGAAAAAAATGTTTATTTACTATAAATATCATGTTTTGATATCCTGGATGCCCCGATAGATTTTTCGATGAAATTTTGTGAGGATGTTGGACCTGATGTGCCCTCATTCTTGAACATACAATCTTTCTTTGGACCACAATAGTCCAATATCGTCTACCTTATACTCTTTTTCTTGTTGAACCAACCTATCCTCTTGGACCTTCTTGGAGATTTCAACATAGAAACAGTCAACTCTATTTTTCATTCTAATCCTCTCGTGAAAATCCAAATTGGTTTGACTTAAAGTTACCTCATATAACATATGATCTTGTCGACTTAAATCATTGACAATTTTATTCTCCTTTCCCTTTATATTCATTAATTTGAAACTACACTCACTAAGGAAGGCCAACCATCTGGATTGCATGGAATTTAGATATAGATGATCAAATAAATACTTCAGACTCGTATTGTGTGTCTTAAGAAGAAATTTCTTCCCCATGAGGTAGTGCCTCCACATATTCAAGGCGTGGATAATGGCTGATATCTCAAGATCATGGGTGGAATAATTTTGTTTCTGTTCCTTTAACATTCATGATTTGTAACAGATCATGCAATCATTCTGCAAGAGGAATCCTCCAAGTCCTTCCTTACTCGCATCAGTGCGAACAACAAAATCCCCATCGGATCTGCAATTCATAGTATCAGTGCAGCAGTCAAAAGTTGTTTAAGCTTTTGAAAACTTCCCTCGCACTTGGTCGTGCATAAGAACTTGTTTTTCTTCTTTTGCAAAGTGGTCATGGGATAAGAAATCCTAAAAAATTTCTTCATGAACTTTCGGTAGTAACCAACTAATCCCAAAAATGACCTAATGTCAGTGAGACTCATAAAGGTAGGCCAAAACTCTATGGATTTAATATTTTTTGGGTCAACGGCTATCCCCTTCTCAGATATGATGTGACCTAGGTACCGTATCCATGGTTTGTAAAAATGACATTTAATAAACTTAGCATAAAGCTAGTGTTCATGTAACACCTGTAGTACTATGCGGACATGATCCTAGTGTTCCTATTTACTCTTAGAGTATACTATGATGCCGTCTATAAATACAAATGCAAATTGATCTAGGTATTTTACTAAAGATATTGTTCATCATGGACATAAAATTCGTGGGTGCATTGGTTAACTCAAATGGAATTACTACAAAATCGTAGTGGTTGTATCGCATTTGAAAGGCCATTTTACAAATATCTTCATCGTAGATCTATACCTCATGGTATCCGGTCCGGAGGTCGATCTTTGAAAAGATCTTGGATCCTCTAACTTGATCGAACAAGTCATCAATCCTAGGGAGTGAGTAACAGTTCTTGATGGTCATCTTGTTAAGTAGGCAGTAACCGATGCACATCTGTATGGCACCATCCTTCTTCTTTACAAAAAGTATTGGTGCTCCCCAAGGGGACACTCTAGGTCGGATATAACCTTTCTCAACTAGCTCTTGTAACTAGAACTTGAGTTTCACCAATTCCATTGTGCTCATGCAGTACGGGTGTTTTGAAGCTTGAACTAACCTTAGTGTTAGTTCTATGGAAAAATATAAGTCTCATTTCGATGGTAAACTTGGTTTACCGTTAGGAAATACATCTGTAAAGTTTACGAGAACCGAAAAGTACTCAGTGTGTTGATTTCTCTCAGCTTCTACATCTTGGATATTTACTGCAAATAGTTTGTATCCTTTTCTAATGCACTTCTTTGTTTGTAAGGAAAATAATTACCGAACGGAAACCTTCTTAGGTATTCCTTGAATATTGTTCTGATTCCCTTGGCTATCTGTGCACAAGATTGACTTATGTAGGAAATTGAGCATGACATGGTGATGTTCCAACTAGTACACACCGATAAGTACATCGTATTATCCTAAGGGTAAAATATTCAAATCTAATTTAGCGAGAAAACCGTTTAAGTTCACCTCACAATCTCTAAATATTTTGGAAACCTTTCATTTCGTACCCATGGCTAATTGCACCAGCCACGGTTTCTCATGTTTAACGTTGTCTAGTTTTACATGTATCAACATTTTTTGGAGATACATAGCTTTGGCAAGCACCAGGGTCAATCAAAATTGAAATAGAAGTGTTTGAAACCTTACCTTCTATTTTGACCATAGTAGCCTAATGGTCTACCTATCGGCCATCCAAAGCTGCATAAATACTCGTTGTGCTAGCTATGTCCTCTATCGTTGGTCCTTCTTGTAGATTATGCAAGACTCCATTAGTCTTGTTTTTACAATATCTAGCATAATGGGGCCCTTGGCATATCCAACATTTGATTTACATCAGGGAATCATTGGCTCCTCCATTTGTTGCTGGTCTGTTGGCATTTGGTGCAAGCACATTAGGCCTCACACCTATTTTGTTGAAGTTTTTGTTTGATGGAAAACTATTTTTTTGTTTTCTATAAGGCGGAGGGTTGAAAATCAGTTTGCAGTTGTCCAACAAGGTCGTAGACCTATCTCGACTTCTGTTGATGTTTTCTTGCCTTAGCTTTCATGCTCATAGCAAATCCTAGCTTTGTGTAGGGTAGTGTCCAAAGTTTTAGGCATGTCAAACTCAATTCTTTCTCAAAAATTGGGAGGAATACATCCTAAAAATTGTTGTATTTTCACTTTTTCATCCTTTATGTAAGCTACGTAATGTAACAGACCCAAAAATCTTTTGATGAAAGCATCCATGGTCATGGAACCCATACTTAACTCATGAAATTTCTTCACTTTTGTGTCGAATAATATTTCAAACATGTATTTCTCCTGAAAATTTATGTGAAAGTTACTCCATCGGATTTCTTTTACTGCATCCTTTTTGGGATGCTTTAGGTATCTCCACCATCTAGGCACTTTTCCATTTAAATAATAGATGGATAGAAGGGATTTCATCTCACTAGAGTAGTTGTGTACTCAGAAGTATTTTCTCATACCTAGAAGCCACTCTTCATCTTTTTCCTCGGTGTTCATCTCTCCTTCATAGGTTGGGGCTATTATCTTTCTAAACTCTCCTTGGAGGTTGTCATCATTCCTCTGTTTCTTTCTACAAGGAGAAAGGGAATTATCACTGGAAAGACTGTGATAATTTATTTCTACAGGTTCAGGTGTGTGTTCTTCTTTTCCTTCTTCTTTCGGGATGCTATCATGTTTACGATAAAAATATTTCTAGATTTATTGCTTGAATGAGTAGGTTATCCATGCGGGCTTCCTCCCATCATGTTCCGTAGTAAAGCTTCATTAATTGCTTGCTGCTCTTTTCTTTCATTCATATCATCATATTTGAAACTCTGTAAGTCTGCTTGCAGACTTTGTATGGTTTTTAGTATATCGGAATTTAATTCAACCATCAGTTGTTGTTCCTGTGTGGGGGTATTTAGATTTCCTTGT
Organism: Pseudotsuga menziesii; assembly: GCA_001517045.1. Taxonomy (NCBI): domain Eukaryota; kingdom Viridiplantae; phylum Streptophyta; class Pinopsida; order Pinales; family Pinaceae; genus Pseudotsuga; species Pseudotsuga menziesii. Next base: position 81,645 of record LPNX010272489.1, on the reverse strand, counting down.
TGGTTGTTGTCTTCTTCTGTATTCATGATCTGAACTGTTCTTTAATACTACAATTTAAAATATTTAATAAAAATAAAATTATTAGAGTCTTCAAATAAAATTTATTTCTGCAACAAATGTTTGGTAACATCCATTAGGTATCTCAATGTTTGAATCTCAACTCTTATACTACTTGTAATGTCCCTAAAATTCATAAATAAAAGAGAATAAAAATTGTAGCATGATAAAATACTAAATTCAAGGACACTCTTTAAAACTTCTATGGAATAACACTTGGTTGCATATTGAACCCAAGTGTCATAAGTTGTTTTCCGTCTATGTGTTTTTTTGTCTTATTAATGATGTTTAACATGGTGTTGTTCTATTACTTTAACATGTTGGTATGTTTACTTTTCCTGTATATTAGTTGCGGTCATTTGGCGACACTTACATTATGTTATGTTTCACTTTTATTTTACATGTCTTTAAATTCGTTTATGGTTTTATTCATAAGAGGCTGGTTTTCCTTGGTATGTTAAGGGGTGGAATGGCAGGGTTGTATCCCTTTAGGTACCACTTTGAAAGGTAAGGATTCCTATTGCTAAGGGCCTTATTTAGTTCTTCATGAACTAATGGAGGCTCCTATTATCTTGAGTAGATTAATTCATCGGTGAACTTTGTCTATGATCATGGAAATAAAAACATGCTACGTCTACAACAAACTACATCTACACTACACTATTCCTGTACATAGCGGTGTGAAAAGAGGCTAAATTACTATGCCTATATATACATAATACCTATGGTAATAAGGTTTATAAGATTTATATTTAAGCATGTTTTGTAAACTTCATTGTATAACCTATATGCTAAGGTTTTAAACCTTAGATGCATTATATTATATGCTTGAACTATATGGTAAAAGGTTTATGTTTATGGAATAATGCATATGCCATCGAAACTTTGGGATAGCATGAAATTACAAGGTTTTAAGGTTTATACATTGGTGGGTGGTGAACTGTGGGAAAACATCGTGAACCAAAACTGTAGGGATATGGGTTTTGATTTGGTTCATAGTGGTGGATAGGGTGGTGACTTTAATTCTCCTTTGGAAGTGCAGGTAGAATGCCTCAAGCATTGTGTAGAGTTTCTTATCATTTCATTTCGATGGTGGAGGTTTGTGGTCTCATGCTCCCTGGTGTGAGGTGTGTCTCCCATGCTACGAAACCAATAATATTTCTTGCTCTCTTATCAGGTGAATGATGATGTTGTTCTACATACTATAATGTTTGGTTTGTTTACAATTTCAATTGCTTACTCCTGATAGAATTCACGTTGGTTTGTGTAGGTGACAGAGCATGGCTCTATGCGTGGCTTGAAGGTGGTTCCATAAGTTTCTTCTGCAACCATTCTTTGGGTAAGGCCCAAAATTTCCAAGGCCCTTAAATTGTTGTGTGTTTATTTAACAAAGGTTATGAACTTTGGATGGGGAAATGCATCGTTTAGTTGTTTCATTGGTTGGGGTTTTCATATTTGTTGTGTATCCAAAGATGCGACTTAGTATTTCCATCGATCTGCCATATGTAAATGTGTTTTGGGATAAAATTGACTGTCGATAGCTTGGATGGGCCCTGTGTATGAATTCATCGTTTTCCAATGATCGGTAATGGGTTTTATTTAATTTAATGGAAGCTCTTTGTTTATCTTTATTATGCATTTCTTTATATTTACAGTCACATTGTTTGCAATGGAACCATGGATGATTCGATTGTGTATTTTATGCAATTTAGGCTTATGGTAATAATGTGTGTTAGAAAATGTGGATGCATGAGTTTATTATTTAATGTGGCTGGGTTTTACCTTGTGGCCATAAGCGTGAAGCTTTTCTAGGCTCTTAGAGTGGATACGTAGCCAAATGTATGTTTATGTTTTTAGACTGTGACAGGTACATTTGATGTAAAGAGCATAGCTCTATTTTTGTAATACCCCCTAAATTAATAATTATTTATTCTGCTAGAAAATACTTTGATTATTATTTTATTATTCTTTGACAAGAAAGTCAAGAATAGAACATTTTGTAATAAAACTTTCCTTATTTATAAAATATGTTGAAGGAAAACAAAAGTGGAAGTAGCTATTGAAAGAGTGGTCGCTGAACCAGAAGAGGGAAATGAAAAGTGTCAGAGACCATCGAGTGAGAACTCAAGATACAAGAGGCATCATCCCCAAAAATCAGGTCTGCACTCCTAGCTGAGTTGATAAAGAGAAGGAGGCTCATAAATTACCAAGTCCTAGGAAAAATACTATTTAATAGTATGTCCATGAGTAGCAGGAGGCTAGTGTTGGACGAGGATTAACATCTGTGTAATGCAAGAGATGGCACATATTAAGATATTTTTCTTTTGTGGTTCAACGAACAGGCTCAGGGGTTCTGGAGCAAGTAATTTGGCTACTCTAGGAGTTGGCTGGGAGGAACAACTTCTCCAATTTTGTTTTCCCAGAATTGGTTATAGGTTCCTAAAAATGTTTTTCTTATGACTAATTTTAATTATAGTAGGATGTGTATGTGAAACTTTTATGTAAAGTTACATCTCTAGGTAGTAGGATTATGCATTTTTGTAGAACAAATATCCTTGTTTCTCTTCAAGTATATTAGATTTGTACAATGTTATTACTGTAGTGATTAATAACTCATTCTCAACATAAGTTGGTAGAACTTTTTGTTGTTGATATAGTTTCGAATCCACTACTTGAAGAATTTAGAATTCATGATTCTGTATAATGGATTGAATCCTCTATTTCTGTTTTAAAAAGTTTCATGGATTCCTACTTTTAACTGAGTTTTGTCTGTCTGTATCGTTTCCTCTCAACCTAATGATGCTTATTGAATGTGGATTGAATCTGTAATGTTGTTATACTGTATATTTGTATGCAGAGAGAATAGATCAGAGAGTGTGTGATTTATGTCTGGTTATTTGAATAAAGATTAGAGTTCTACTGTGCAAGTGTTTTGATCAGTTAATACCTTTGTTTCGTTAACCAGAAGTAAAGATTTTCAATAAGTTTATGTGTATATGTGTAATTCAAAATCAAATTGAGGCGTATGAGATCGAACATGTCTATATGAAGTGTTACAGAAGTAATTTATCATTTCACTGATCAATTCAATGAACATTACAGAAATTTAAAGAACTTGTATCATAGACAGATTTACGGTTGAAATCAAATTTTGCAAACAGAAGGTGTGCCTAAGTTAATCCTAAACAATTCACCATACATCGTGTGGTGGAGATCAATCTTAGAGAATATTGATGACGATAAGGAAATTTTTCTAGAGAAAGAGAGGAATATATAGGAGGGCTCGGGATGCGAAATCATAATTGAACATTGGAAATTAAGATAAATATATACAATCGAGATCGATCATAAAATAGATTGACTGTCCACATAGATTTCCCTGGGAGAAGTTGTGGGTTTTGAAAAACTTTTTTATGTGCGCAAAATCCTTATGGAATGCACTTCATAGTTTTTGAATTCCACTATTGATTTGGTGGGGACACTGATCGAACAGTCAAAAAGCAATTTCATTGATTCAACTAGCAAGTTGATTAACAACAGATAGCGGACGTGAAATGTTTATCCAAATGGAGTTGTTGCAGGATTGATTCCACCTAAGAGAGTTAGAAGACATATTGACTACTTTGTTTAAGCATCAAGTTAATATTCAGTTCGATTTATCTTACAGTAAATCAAAACCCCAAATCAAACCAGAAACCATTGAATCCACAAAGTTAAACATTGATCCAAAAATTTAGAAGATCAATGATCCAGATCAAATCCGCAACGAGATCAATGGTTCACAGTTGCAAAAGATGGATTGCATAGTTTTAGTGCCAAAAAGTTGTAAGGAAACCCTCTTTCTACAATCTGCAAGGTTAGACGTCGATCCTCAAAAAAGTAGATCAACAGGCGAGATTGCTGTAGTGTCCCAATTCTGGTGTACAAACCTGAACACTCTAATTCTGCAATTTTTTCTTAAATATTTCTGAATTTTCAGGGGTCCATACAGAGCCTTCTCATATTGGCAAAATAATGGTTTATTCGGGGAATTTTGCAGAGGACAAGAGTGATCAATGAGAAGAAAGAAAAGGGCTGTCAGACATTGAATTTACTCTCCCATAACACATTTATATCTGGTTCCATTTAGGTTTCAGAATCCGCACCGCGGAAGCCTACTACCACGCTTCTGGGCAGCCAAACCGTGCAACTAAGGAGAGTAGTTCCGCTTGCTTCAACCAGAGACTTCGAAAAACTTACAGAGGTTTGTTACAGCATTAATTTATTATATAAAAGTTATTTATATACTTTATTGAAGTTCTGGAAGGTTATAGCTGTTTTGGGTGAATTTGGGGATTTCTGGCTATTTTGGTCAAGAGAGAGCCTGCGCAGAGGAGGATGCAAAAGGGTGGTATAGTCCAAACAAAAAATGGTTCTGGAGATTGATATGGGAATTTGGGTCTGTTATTGATATACAGGAACTTACAGAGCTCAATGTGGGTTAACAAAACCTATTTTGCATCAATTTCAGTAAAAATAGTTATTAAAAACTAGTAATCTAGCTAGGGTCTTAAAAAGACTATTAAATCATCTTAAATTCAATTCTGTGAAACCTGAGATTTATAAAAGATATTAATATGAACTCTCTAGACATGAATATTTATTTTAATCCCTTCCCCATCATGAAATATTCATTACAACACACATATTCACTCAATTCCCCCATACACTAATAAAATAGAGTCTTTTAATGGAACTGAGATAATATCCTTTAGGTTCTAAGATATCTCGACCTGATAAATGTAATTTTCAAAAGATACTGACACTATAGAACAAAAATAACATTATTGACTGACCATTACAATAGGCTTCCAAAATGAAGGGGCAGGAGTCCCAAATCTTGACCGGCAAGGGGCTGTGAGCATAGGTGAAGCATGGGCTTCACTGGATCCCAACCTGAACTTGATGAAGGCTGTAATAAATTCTGGAATAAGCTTCAATGGCTGACATTAGCGCTCCATAAACCTGCAATAGATAGAAAGGGAGATGGAAGAGAGGGGAGGAGGGGTTTGGGGATCATCACCCAATGTTCTGAGGAACAACACTCAGAGAGTATGCTCACATAGCATAACCACAATATAAAATCATCCAAACTGACTCAATGGGTTCTAATTCACCTTTAATAAAGTGTTGAGTGACCTTCTTAGCAAGTGAGGATCCAAGGTGACCTGTGAGAGCAAGTCAACCCTTAACAAACCCTAACCCTAGCCACATAGGTGCCTCCTTTGGAGAATTTAGCAAGTAGGACCATGTGAAATTATTTCCAAGTTCAAATCATCCTTCATAATTAGAAACTGCGCCCTCTCTAAGTCAAAAGTTGATTCTTTTGAGTTATGACACCTTTTTTTTGCTTTTCTAGACTCATAAGGAAACTATTCTTTCCTTTGAAAGCTTTCCTGCTTTTCTCTGACTGCTTTTCTGAGCTCCATAAAAGGCAACTGCGCCCTCCTTTGAAAAACTTGCCTGCTTTATCTTTGACTTCTTTTTTCCTGCTTTTTGGTACTTTCCTCTTTGTTTCCTATGACAACTTTTGTCATAGTGTTTCCTCTTTCCTTCCTTGTCTAGTAGACTTTCCCAATGCATCCCACCTGACTAGGTAGCTTATTTACACCTCATTAATTAGCAATAATAATTAAAATGGAAAATAAAACTTAGATACATGCATTAATTAATTATTACAAAATTTCCCTAGGGAGCATGATTAATGTCAAATTGAGCCCCTCCTAGGAGTCCAGTATGGTCAACACTTTAATGGCCACTTTGAGGGGACATGACAATTGCATCCAGAAGGAAGATCAAGGAATGATAATAGTCACGGGGGTTTCATTGTGGAAAACACAAAAAGTAGATCAATGGTCGATATTGTATCTGTAAAAATAAATGATGCAAAAAGTAAAAAAATTATGTTAATGGAATTTGGAGTTTCTACAACCTGCGAACCGCAATCCGCATTTGTGGAATGTGGAATGAGGAAAGTAGAAAATTAAGTTAACAGAATTTGGAGTTTCCACAACCCACGAGCCACAATCTGCATTTGTGGAATGTGGGAAGTAGAATATTAATTTCATAGATTTTGCAGTTTCAGCGACCCGCAAACCACAATCTACATTTGCGGATTGTGGAATGTGAAAGGGGATAACTAAAAGATTAAGTTGGAATAATTTGGAGTTTCCACAACCCGTAACCCACAATCCACATTTGCGGAATGTGAAATGTGGAATGAGGAAAGTCAAGGATTGTTTTAAATGGAAACTGGAGTTTTCGCAAACTGCAACCATCATCAAGTCAAGATCGATGGTTAGGGTTTATTCCACAAGGAATCAACAGTGAGGAAGGTAAACGAATTATTTAATGAAATTTTGGATTCCACATTACGGGGTATAGAATGCAAAATGAAAAACATGGAATCAGAACTGTGGAATGGTTCTTGTGGAAGAACTGTAACTTATCTTTTTGAGTTTTTGTTTGGAAATCTATTCTTTTTGGAAAAGGGTTTCTAATATTTTAAGGAGATGATGATCATTTCATATGGCGAGTGTTATGATTTAAACTCTCTATTTTTTTTTAATCCCTCATAATATTTACGTACTTTATTAATATGTCTGAATATTTATGGTTATAATTTTTTTTTTATGTTTGAAATTTGAGGTATGTTAAATAGGGTATCAGAGCACGGTTTCAACACTAGGCCCAAATAGGCTCAAAACACTACTATTTTAGAAAACAACAAACTAACTCATTTTTATTTTGTCTTCAAAGTTATCTTATACCCAACAAAGAGAAGTACAAATATATTTTGCAGGAAATATAGCAGATGCGGGATCTGCAAAAGAGGAATGTCTCCAGAACAACCTTTAAATAATGAAGAGGAAATACAAGACCATAAGGCATGATTTGAATGTTTTACTCTAATTCTCTTATTTTTGGGTAGCTTGGTTTAGTACTTAGAGTACTGTTAACACTTGGTGTGTTTTTTTTTAACATCCAAGAGAAACTAGAAAGGAACTTGCAAGAAAATACTTATAAAAGGTATATGCATTGTAACTAAATTTGTTCCTGTGAAGTAATAACTTTACCTATCAATGAATAAGACAAATAGGAATACTGGAACCTTTGTGAATCATGAAAGATAATGATTTTGTATTCCAAATCATGTATATGATGTTGATATTAACCTTGGTAGACATGTATATGTATGTGTATATGATGATTGGAATGGATTAGTTGAAAACGTAAGTAGTAGGGTTAAATTATGTTAGAAATGTTGACCATGCACCCAACAAATGGAGCCCTCTGTCGATAAAGCATTCTAAATATATCTACCTTCAAGGGTCTATAAGGATATCTTCAAGGTATTCATGCATGGGAAAAAAAATATGAACGCTAGAATGGAGTTCAGAATTGGACAAAGACAAGCTTGGTAGAGATTGGTTGATCGATTCTTTGATCAATCAACAAAGGGAGAGTGTGAATGAAAATGATCATTCCTATGATAAATTCAATTGTGAAGCACCTGAGTTAAAGATCTGTAACTCAGACAGATCTACAACCGAGGATAGATTCCACAAATGAGCGTTAGAAGTAAGAAAAAACTTTGCAACGGCTGAAGTCAACTTAACCTGCGTGGGTAGATCTATGGTTGAGATCTAGTGAACGGGATGATCAAACAGTTGGTGGGAATATCGTTGAACTAAAGTGCATGGAGATTAAATTGTGTAAGGTGGACCCAAAATTCCATCCTTCATTCTAACTAGAGATGAATCCAACGACCCTCGAATATTTCTTCAGAAGGAAGAGCGTGTAATAGAAAAGGTGATCCAGGCTATAGAATTGGAAAGTAACCGATGCAAAGGAGATTGAGATCAACGAATGAGGTTAATCATTGAAGAATATCTACGACTGTCAGCAATTTTGTTGGTTAAAGTTACGTGGTCTTCACAAAACTAAATGGATGTGGAATTTTAATGTAATCTGATCTATAGTAATTGACATCCACTGTCGATCTGGGTGGATCAAGATCTAACGGTCCTTAATGAATCCGCTGATTCAACTAGCGAGCTAGTTAATAGTCCAGTTTGGACACTGAATTTTTATGAAAAACAGCTCACCTCCAGTTTGAAGTTCTCTATTCATCAATATTCGAAGGAATACTAGCCAGGTTGGTTATATTTAGAGGTTCTACCATATTTATAATCTAACTAAATTGCATTTCAGTCATAAGAAAGACTGTATACAGGGAAGCTAGGCATCAAGATCAGAGTGTCCTTTCACTGAAAGCAAACCAGTAAGCTACATGAAGTAGTGAGAAAAAAGGGTGAACAAATAATGTTTAGTTAATAAAAACCTAAACATAGTATTTCGTGAAGGGCACAATGAGTGTGCGATTGTCTGGAATGAAGGCATAATTAACATGATTTCTTAATCATGCGTATGGAAGGTTTATTTCAATTACATAAATATGATGAAAATTTCTTTTTATTTTATTGATGCATATAAGATAACCATATAGTGTCCTGGAAATGGTAGTAACTGATATGGTTTGAATTAATTAGTATTGTAATTTTGAAGATCACTTCAGAGATTATTTTAAATCCCATGATGAAAGGATTGTATTCATACAGGCCCACAAAATTGCTTGGATGTTTGGAAGTTACAGATTGTAGGTATAATTGACTAAAGACATGGTTGTACAATTATGTCCAATAATAAACAAAAGAATATACCATGTGCAAAGGCCAAACTTCTGAGAAGGACTTTGTGGTAGTGAAAACTAAACAAAATAGATTTATAAATCCCATATTTGGAATTTTTAGACTTTTATATTAATGGTTTGACTAATCTATAATTGTGTTAAGATGATGTGTTATATGTGGTTGTCTAGGTTGGAAACAAGTTTAAATGATAGGGGGTAAGTGCTCCCACCTACGAGATCCAAACAATAAGAGGATGGCCTCAGGATTGAAAAAATCCAATTCTGTAGGAGACAAAATTGTAAATTCATAATCTGATTTGATTAACTGAGGCCATTGCAAAAATCTAATTATGTAGGAAACATAATTGTAAATTCATAATTTGAGTTGACTAACTATGTACTAATGGTTGAATGTAGGAACCATGTCAAAAAATACATTATAGAAAAACCATGTATGGTGGCTTGCAAGAAACAAAACACCAGTTGAGATGATAAAGCTTTCCCTTGAGGCACGTCTTCGGGGTGCCTTTATTGTCTAAAATCAAAGCAAGATACCTTCGGAGTTAGAATAATTTTCTTATGCAAATATTTATTTGGGTTGTTTAGCAACTTCTTGCTGATATATATGCCTAATATTGCAGATATAAAATGGTTTAATTCAAATGTGTTAGATAGACCTCCTTATGCAAGGCACCCTGGTTACCAAAACATGATAACAACCCTTATGAAGCAATTATTTTGGCCAAAAATTGAAGGTAGATCTAGTGGATTACCTATATAAATTTTTGGAATGTCAACAGGTGAAGGTAGAACATCAATATCCAGTAGGTTTGTTACAACCCTTACCAATTCCTAAATGGAAATGGGAGGTAATATCTTCGGATTTTATCATAGTTTTGCCATTGACTAAATAACAACATGATTCAATTATGGTTGTAGTGATAAATTAAGAAAGTGTGCTTATTTTATACCTGTGAAATTGGCTTAAAATGTTGTCAATGTTGCATAAATATTACTGAAAGAAATATTTATGACTAGGATGTCAAGTTTACATCAAAATTTTGGAAATCAATGTTTGTAGGGTTGGAAACCAAGATAAACTTCATCACTAGATACCACCCTGAAATAGATGGACAAACAGAACGAACAAACCAAGTCATCAAGGAAATGTTGAGGTTGTATGTCATGGAAAGACCCACTAAGTGCGAATACTATCTGCATCTAGTAGAGTTTGCATACAAGAATGGCTACCAGGCCTCACGGGGGCTTCACTTGTTGACCAATATCCTATCACGTTAGTTCATATTGTGGGTTTTAAAATTATCAAAAATCGAGCCAATATATTGCAGGTATTAGGGGGATGAGGGGTTTAAGGTGGGGGTGGGTAGGGTGGTTTATAAGGATTGAGGTATAAAAAGGGGTGGGTAGGAGGTTTTAAGTATTGGGAGGGGGTTTCAACAAAAAGAGTTTGGGTCAATATCTCTTGAAATTAAGGGTATTCTTTAATATCCCACGATCGCAGGTGCTATGTGAGAGGTTCACTAAGTGAAGTCCCCGTGCCAGGCCTCTACCAAGATAAGTCCATTTGAACTTTTATATGGGAGTAAGTGTAATACTCCAATATCGTGGAGCAGCCTTGTTGATAAATTAATGTTAGGACCTAATTTATTACAATATATGGAGTTGACTGTGAAACATGTACAACAAAACTTGAAGGCTTCCCAAGATAGGAAGAAAAGTTATGTTGACTTAAAAAGAACTCCTAGAGAGTTCCAGGTGGGTGATCATGTATACATAAAGGTAAATCCAAAGAAAAGTACCTTGAGACTAGGAACCCAGGTATTGTTGGCCATTTTAAATTCTAGCTAAAGTGGGGCCGGTTGCATACCAGTTAGCCCTACCACCCAATATTAAAGTACATAATGTGTTTCACATTTCTATATTGAGGAGATATGTTCATGATATTTTTCATGTGATTTATTGGAATGTAATACAGGTGGAACCTGAGGGAGAGTTTCAAGTGGGACCAGAGCACATTATCGACAGGAAATAAATTTTACTCTAGAACCGTACCATTAGACACGTAAAGGTGCTATGGAAACACCTTATTCTGGAAGAAGCTACTTTTGATCTAGAAAGTAATATGTAAGGGGCTTATCTAGACTTATTGCAAGAGGCCGACATGGATGAATAAAAGAAAAAGTTATAACACCTATTAAGGTGTTATCTTTTAAGGGGAGGTGTATATAATACCCCCTAAATTAATAATTAGTAATTATGCTGGAAAATACTCTGATTATTATTTTCTTTTTCTTTTATAGAAAAGTCAAGAATAGAACATTTTGTAATAAAACATTCCTTATTAATAAAATATGTTGAAGGAAAACAAAAGTGGAAGTAGCTATTGAAAAAGTGTTCGCTGACCCACGAGAGGAAAATTACAAGTGGCAAAGACCACTGAGTGAGAACTCGAGATGCAGGAGGAATCATCCCCAAAAATTAGGTTTGCACTCCTAGTTGAGTTGCTAAAGAGCAGGAGGATCATAAATGACCAAGTCATAGGAAAAATACTATTTAATAGTATGTCCATGAGCAGCAGGAGGCTACCATTGGATGAGGATTAACATATGTGTAATGCAAGATATGGTGCATTAAGATATTTTTCTCTTGTGGTTCAATGAATAGGTTCGAGGGCTTTGGAGCAAGTAATTTGGATGCTCTAGGAGTTGGTTGGATGGAACAACTTCTCCACTTTTGTTTTTCTAGCATTGGTGCCAGGTTCCTACTCTATTTTTCGTATGACTAATTCTAGTTACAGTAGGATGTGTATGTGAAATTTTTATGTATAGTTACATCTCCATGTAGTAGGATTATGCATTTTAGTAGATCAAATATCCCTGTTTCTCTGAAGTATATTAGATCTGTACAATGTTATTACTGTGGTGATTAAAACCTCGTTCTAAGAATAAGTTGGTAGAACTGTTTGTTGTTGATATAGTTTTGAATCCAATACTTGAATAATTTAGAATTCATGATTATGTATATAATGGATTGAATCCTCAATTTCTTTTTAAAAATGTACAGTGTATTCCTACTTTTAACTAATTTTTGTTTGTTCGTATTGTTTCTGCTCAACCTAATTATGCTTATTGAATGTGGACTGAATATTTAATGGTGTTATAGCATAGATCTATCTGTAGAGAGAATAGAGCAAAGAGTGTGTGATTTAGGATTGGTTAATTGAACGAAGAACAAAGTTCTACTCTGCAAGAGTTTTGATCATTTAATACCTTTTTTTCGTTAACCAAAAGTATAGATTTCCAATCCTCTATGTGTATATGTGTAACTTGAATTAAAATTGAGGCGTATGAGATTAATTTTGTCTATGTGAAGCGTTACAGAGGGAATTGATCATTTCACTGATCAATCCAACGAATATTACAGAAAGTTAAATAACTTGTACCTTCGATAGATTTACGGTTGAAATTGAATTTTGCAAACAGAAGGTGTGCTTGAGTTAAGTCTAAACAAAATGCCATACATCATGTGGTGGAGATCGATCTTGGACAATATCAATGGCGATAAGGACATTTCACTAGAGAAAGAGTGAGGAAGATATAGGAGCAGTCGGGCTATTAAATCAGAAGTGATCGTTGGAAATTAAGATAGATATCTAAAACCGATATCAATCATAAAATAGATCGACGGTCGACAACGATTTCGCTAGGAGAAGTTGTGGGTTTTGAAAAAAAAATTGATGTGCATGAAATCCATATGGAATGCACTTCATAGTTTTTGAATTCCACTATTTATTTGGTGGGGACACTGATCGAACTCTAAACAAGTCATTTTGTTGATTCAACTAGAAATTTGATTAACAGCAAAGAGTGGGCATGAAATTTTATCCAAAGGAATTTGTTACAGACTTGAGCCCGCCTGAGTGAGTTGGACGACAGATCGACTAATTTTTTTAAGCATCAAGTTAATCTTCAGCTCGGTTTATCTTACAGTAAATAAAAACCTCAAATCAAACCATAAACCCTTGAATCCAGAAAGTTAAACATTGATCCACAAATTTAGAATATCAATGGTTCATATCAAATCCGCAACGAGATCAATGGTTCATAGAAGATGTGGAAGACAAATTGCGTAGTTTTAGATCTTAAAAGTTGTAAGGTAACCCACTTTCCACAATCCACATGGTTAAAGACTGATATGTAAATAAGTAGATCAATAGAAAAGATTCCATATACAAGGAATATCAACAACTGACAATAATCACGGAGATTTCGTTGTGAAATCCACAAAGAATTAGATCGACAACCGATATTGTATCCACAAGAATCAATTGTGTGGAAAGTAAAAAGATTAAGTTAACAAAATTTGTAGTTTCCGCAATTTTCATTTGCAGAATGTGGAATGCAGAATGTGAGAAGTAGAAGATTAAGTTAATAAAATTTGGATTTTTTGCAATCTGCATTTGAACAATGTTGAATGTGGAATGCAGGAAGTAGAAGATTAAGTTCACTGATTTTGGAGTTTCCACAAACTGCAATCCACATTTGAAGAATGTCGAAGGTGGGAAGTAAAAGATTAAGTTGAAAGAATTTGGATTTTCTGCAACCTGCAACATGCAATCCCCATTTGTAGAATGTGGAATGCGGAACGCAAAAATTCAAGGATTATTTTAAATGGAAACCATAGTTTCCGCAACCTGCAATCCTCATCAAGTCAATATCGACAATCAGGGTTGATTCTAGTAGTTTTTCAACATTAAGCTAGCATTATTAGGATATTTAACTGAGAGAATAACAAGTACAGCAATCAAACACAAGATACAATGAACATAGTGTTTTTCCTCAGGGAAACCATAAAGGAGAAAACCTCACAACTTCCTTAGAGATAGAATCAGCACCAAAACAGTAAGTGATCTCCCAACAACAGTAATATTCTTCTTATGTAGCCCCAGTGTGTTCTCCTTCCTCAACTATGCGCTACACTTGAGTGTGGATGAGTTGTGTGATAAATAGAGACTCCAGTTCTCTATTTGTACTAATCTTGACATGACTAAAACCCTACTAGGGCCGACCTCTACTAGGAGAGTCTAATAACCCTAGTGCCCTGAAACTACAGGGAATTTAACCCTTAGACAATCGGAGGGTTACTCGCTATGAATTGACATGACTTGTTTACATTATTGATCCTCCCGATTGGAACATCAGGGCATGACAATATGACTCAATTACATTATAGATACATCTCGGAATAAACATCGGGTTATAATACATAAGATACATAGATGAATACATTTCGAAGTTACAAATACATCAACACTCCCTCTTAACTAGGAAGGTATTCTTTTGACACAATTTTCAACAGTGGTCTTCTTCCTTCTATATCAGCTGGATCATCTCGTCATCTGCATCTCAAGCCTTCTGAGTCTTCAATTCATCTTTGTCTTCAAGTCATATTCTTCTTCGTATTTGGATCATCTCTCGATCTGGATCATCATGGGACATCATCACTCGATCTGGATCATCACTCGATCTAGATCATCACTGTTGGATCATCATCACTGGATCTAGATCATCACTCGATTTGGATCATCACTGGATCTGGATCATCACGGGTGCTATCTCATGATTCTTCTCGTCGCAGGAAGTTCTACAGAGCTAGCCCTTTTTCATGTTGGTTGTATGCATAGCCTCCATGTAGGTCTTCTTCAACACTTATATCTAATCAACACATGATCGAAGAAAGGCTCATCATTTCTATCTGATCAACACGTGATCGAAGAAAGGCTCATCACTTCTATCTAATCAACACATGATCAAAGATAGATATTGCACTTACATCTAATCAACACATGATCAAAGAATGGCTCATCATTTCTATCTGATCAACACATGATCAAAGATAGATACTATACTTACATCTGATCAACACATGATCGAAGAAAGGCACACCTAGCACTTACATCTGACCTACTCGTCAGAAAGGCATGCCCAGCACTCACATCTGATCATGTAGGAAATAATCCTATAATCATATCAGAAAGGCCCAACACTTACATCTGATCAACACATGATCGAAGAAAGGATTCAACATCTCTATCTGATCAACACATGATCGAAGATAGATACTGCACTTACATCTGATCAACACATGATGTGAAGAAATGAACTGCACTTACATCTTATCAACACATGATGTGAAGAAAGGCACAACACTTATATTTGATCAACACACGATCGAAGAAAGGCTCGGCACTTATATCTGATCAACACATGATCGAAGAAAGGATCTGCACTTACATCCACCCATGCAGGAACACATCCTGCTCACAATCATGGAAGGGCTTGCACTCATATCTGATCATGAGGGAACACATCCCAACAATCATATCAGAATGGCCCCCAGTCCTCCTTGACTGAGCTACCCGGTAACTGACCAGGTGCCTCCGTTCTCCTAGAGAACGGCAGTTTCCCTTACATCTGACCTACTCGTCGGAATGGCCAACACTCACATCTGACATGCAAGGAACTTAATCCTTTAGCCATGACATAATGGTTCATCCCTTACATCTAATCAAATGGGAACACATCCCTCTATCACATCAAAATGGCTACTCAGTACTAGACTGAGTGTTCCTGGTAACTGACCAAGTGCCTCCATTCCTAGAATGGCAATTTCCTTTACATCTGTCCTACTCGACAGAATGTCTAGCACTCATATCTGACATGGAAGGAGCCAATCCTCTCACCATGACAGAATGGCTTAGCCCTTACATCTGACCATGGAAGGAACCAATCCTCTCACCATGTCAGAATGGCTATGGGTCTCATCAATTTCTCTTGGAGGAAACCTCGATCTGGAGAACACCAAGCTTCTCCCTGAAGTACTCAAACTTCATTTTAGCCAATGGCTTCATCAATACATCAACTATATGTTCCTCTGTCACAACATACTCGAGCTTCACTGCTCCCCTCTGCACCATATCCCTGATATAGTGATACTTGATCTCGATATGCTTCGACTTGTCATGGGACACTGTATTCTCTGAGAACTTCACACAACTCTGATTGTCACAATGTATACAAGTAGCATCCAACTGGAGATCAAATATGTTAGATAGTAGCTTCCATAGCCATACTGCCTCACAACTAGCTGAACAAGCTGCGGCATACTCTACCTCAGTTGTACTCAGTGCCATGCAGGATTTCTTCCTGCTAAACCAAGAGATCACACCTGATCCCATACTGAAGCAACACCCTGAATTTCTCTTCCTATCGATGGAACTGCCTGCCCAATCTGAATCAACATAACCCTCCAGGTTAATCTTTTGATTTGCATTGTACTTGAGCCCATAATAAACTGTACCCTTTCAGTACCTCAGAATATGCTTTGCAACAATCAAGTGAACATTTCTTGGATCTGTCAAGAACTGGCTCAAGGTGTTCACAACAAAGCAAATGTCTAGTCTCGTGTTCATCAGGTACATCAATGACTCAATCATCTGACAATACATCATAGCATCAACTGCATCTGATGAAGCATCACTCAATAGCTTCAGGTTCGATGCCATAGGTGTGGCCATAGCCTTGCATTCCATCATCCTAAAACTCTTTAGGATCTCTACTGCATACTTCCCTTGTCCAAGGAAGATTCCATCTATACTCTGCCACACCTCCATACCTAGAAAGTAATGCATCATCCCCAAGTCCTTCATTTCGAGCTCAGCAGCAAGATTTCTCTTTGTATCAGCAATCAACCCATACGTACCTATCACAAATAGATCATCTACATACAGTAGAAGGATCATTGGGTTTCCATCTTCAACCTTGTAGTAAAGGTTGGAATCTACTTTACTCTTGGTAAATCCCAAACTGGATGGAAAGCTGTCAATTCTGTCATAGCAGGTCTTGGGTGCTTGTTTCAAACCATACAAGGCTTTATTCAATCTACATACATGAGACTCTTTGTCATGTGTCTCAAAACCGAGTGGTTTTTCTACATACACTTCCTCTTCTACTACACCATTCAAGAAATCAGTCTTGACATCCATTTGGTGTATCTTCCATTTCATCACTACAACCAGAGAAAGTACTAATCTGATGGAAGTGTATATGGCTATAGGTGCAAAGGTTTCTTCATAGTATATTCCTTCTTTCTAATATAAACCCCGAGCTACAAATATTGCTTTATACTTTTCAATGCTACCGTCTGCAGCATGCTTGATCTTGTAGATCTATTTGGAATTTACAACTGACTTCCCTTCTGGTCCTGGGAAAACATCCCAAACATCATTCTTCATGATCGATTGATATTCTTCGATCATAGCATCCTTCCATTCTTTCTGTTCTCTCGCTTCTTCATAATTGGAAGGTTCTTTATCAATGAAATCACATAGTAAAGCTACACACCCGGAGTAGGATCTGGTCCTCTTTCTTTCTCTATGATTCTCTTCTGGAGCCCCATATCTTTTTGCACCTTGGATAAGTTCACGTACCCAAGCACATTTCCTCTTATGAGGATTCTTCTCCAGAGGTGGATCTACAGGTCTTTGTGGTTCTTCAAATTCTCGATGTTCTTCTTGAGCTTCTTCGTTCATGGTTGTATCATGAATTCCGGGTACTTCTGCTTCTACTTCTTCAAGTTCTTCAGCAGGCCTCTTTCTGGATTTGTTGTAAGCTATGGCTTCATCAAATGTCACATCCCTGCTGATGTCAATCTTCTTGTATCCTGGGAAATAGATTCTGTAAGCCTTCAAGCTTTCAGAGTAATATGCCCTTCTTTCCTGAAGGATCTAATTTTGTTCTCTTCTTTTTTCGAATGTGTATTTGAACACGACAACCGAATATTCTAAGATGGCTGACTTCTGGTTTCTTGCTGGAGAAGACTTCTTCAGGAGTCTTGTTCTCAAGTACTCTATATGGAGTACGGTTCTATACATACATCGCTGTTCTGGAAGCTTCATCCCAAAGATGCATAGGAATATCTTGATGATGAAGCATTGCTCTTGCGGCTTCCATGATGGTTCTATTCTTCTGTTATGCAATCCCATTCTGTTGTGGATTATAAGGAGTGGAAAACCCCCTCTTAATCCCTGATTCTTTGCATAGCTCTTTGAATTCATTCGAAGTGAATTCTCTGCCATTATCTGATTGAATGGTCTTGATCTTCTTTTCAGTATGATTCTCGATCAAGGATTTGAATTTCTTGAACTTACTGAATACTTCGTCTTTGTTCTTCATGAAGTAAACCCATGTCTTTCTAGAAAAATCATCAATAAAAGAAACATAGTATGCATACTCGCTTAGTGAGTTTGATGACATAGGACCGCATACATCGGAGTGGATGATTTCTAGTATGCCTTTGGCTTTGATTTCGCTATTGGTAAATGTCTTCTTTGTCTTCTTCCCTTTCACACATCCTTTGCAGACCCCATCATGTTTTTCTTGAAATTCTAGAATACCTTCAACGGATTTGCTTGCAATAGGTAGTGCTCTGTAATGCACATGATCAAGCCTTCTATGCCAAAGTTAACTTGGCTCTACTGTGTCATGGATTAAGGCTTGTTTTGGATGGCCCTTCAATTTGTACAAACCTCCTTCTTATTCTCCAATCACTACCACATCATCGATAGTCTTTCCTTTTGGCCACATGATGACTTGACCATCTATGAATGCAACTCTCATTCCTTTTGCATCCAAAGCTGATATGGAGAGAAGGTTCTTCTTGAGTCCTGGCATAAACAATACTTCTTTCATTGTTAGAGACTTACCAAAGTGTAGTTTATATGAAGATTCCCCACTACCTTTTATTGGATATTGGTAGTCATCTCCTAGCTTCACCTTGTGAGGTGATTCATGTTCTGATAGTCTCACAAAGGGTTCCTTGAATCTAGTCATATGTTTGGAAGCCCCACTGTCTATAAGCCAATCATCACTTCCATGAGTAATGTTACCTGTGAGAGCGAAGATCAGAACATACATTAGAGGAAATTTCAACTCAAAATGGGCCTTTTAACTTTTATTCAAATTCCATGTCCTCATGTGTTAGCCAATGAAATTGCTTTAAATTTGAAATACCGTATAGGTCTTAAACACTTTTTTAATATAAATTTGGTGATAGGTATCATAAAAAAACTACTTTTTTTGTTTGTATTTTTGACATATCTCCCCATGTGTTTACTCAAATTTCGATCGGGAGAGCTTGTTAGATGCGGAATTAAATTCTGCATCCAACGAGTACCCACTCGTCATACTTTTGATGGACCCCGCTCCCCCAAAAACAAGAAATAACTGAAAAATGGAATGATGACATCATCATTCCAT
>LPNX010272489.1:43337-62486 GCA_001517045.1 Pseudotsuga menziesii | reverse complement strand
TTCCTCCAAAATTAATAAATATTATTTTATTATTTTAACTATTATTTTATTAGTTCATTTTAGGAGGCCCATTTTGAGTTGAAATTTCCTCTAATGTTCATCCTCGCTTGAAGAATCTTCACTTTCATATCTGGATCTCTTCTTGGATGGTTCATCATCTTCTGCAGCATGAGCATGATGTCTTCTTTTGTTCCCCTTCTTCTTATGAGAGTGACCCTTGTTATTAGGGAAGTCTTTTGCAAAGTGTCCTCTTTCATCACATGTATAAAATTTTAATTTTGATAGGTCTCTTCTACTGTTATCTCTGTGATGAGGATCCTTACCTTTGGAGTAATGAGGTCTTCTTCTGCTTTTCTTGGAGTGGAATGTGAGAGCTTGGTCTTCACTTCCCATCTTCTCTTCTCGAGCTGCTATCCGTGATTCTTCTTGAGAACATTCTTCCCATATTCTACTGAATTTGACTAACTTCTTTCTAGCACAGATTCCTTGGATGAAAGAATCCCATGACCTAGGAAGGCCATTCAGTGTTGTCATCACAATCTCTGCATTCTCCACTTCTTCATCTACAGCTTCTAATTCTTCCTTGATATGAGAAACCCTTGTGAAGTAAGACTGGATGGTCTCTGCATTCTGAATATTCACTCTCTTTAGTTGATTCCTCAGAGTCATCTTCCGGTTTATGTTCTTCCCTTCAAACAATTTGGTTACGGCATCAAACATGGCTTTAGGTGTCTTGAGAGAGGACACCTGTGGGATAAGGTGATCCTTGATAGAATTAGCAATGATTCTCTTTGCCATAACCATATTCTTATTATGTAAGGCTTTTTCCTCATCTCCCTCTGGAACTGGAACGTCCTCATGAATGTAGGAGTCTAATTCATTCTCTTCCAAGACCAGGGAGATCCTATACTTCCAAGCTCGGAAGTTATCAGCTCCCTCAAGATTTTCATCAAGCTTGGTATGATGAGACATATTAAACTAAGAATCTCAAATGGAAATACAAGAGATCTTAGATCTTACCAGGTCAAGATGTCGGATCTGAAACTTGAGCTGAAATCCTGCAGAGCTAGCTCAAGAGAAAATTAGGGTTTTGCTTTTCCGGAGATCTATCCACCCAATTTCCTTGAAATTTTTTCCCTAACTTTGATTTTGGGGAGGAGATCAATCCAGTCCTGGGCTCACTGAAAAATTCCTCTTCTGTGAAAAGCCCTAATTTTCGGTAGCAGTGTCGGGTCCAAAACTGAAAAACCTCACAATTGGATTCTGCTTCGATAGAAATATGTGCCCTAAGGAGGAGAGTTATTCCACCTTAATTTTGCTGAAAATATGTGGAGGAATATCCACAAACTAGGAAGCCCTAGTTCCCGCAGCTGCACAGTGTCTTCTTCTCAAGTTAGCTCTGATACCATGTTAGTTTTTCAACATTAAGCTATCATTATTAGGATATTCAACTGAGAGAATAACAATTACAGCAATCAAACACAAGATACAATGAACACAGTGTTTTTCCTTGGGGAAACCATAAAGGAGAAAACCCCACAACTTCCGCAGAGATAGAATCAGCACCAAAATAGTAAAATCCCCAAAACAATAAGTGATCTCCTGACAACAGTAATCTTCTTCTTATCTAGCCCCAATGTCTTCTCCCTCCTCAACTATGCGCTACACTTGAATGTGGATGAGTTATGTGATAAATAGAGACTCCAGTTCTCTATTTATACTAATCCTGACATGACTAAAACCCTACTAGGGTCGACCTCTACTAGGAGAGTCTAATAACCCTAGTGCCCCGGAACTGTGGGGACTTTAACAGGCTTAGACAATCGGAGGGTTACTCACTATGACTTGACATGACTTGTTTACATTATTGATCCTCCCGATCGAAACATTGGGGCATGACAATATGACTCAATTACATTATGGATACATCCCGGAATAAACATCTAGTAATAATACATAAGATACATAGATGAATACATTCTGAAGTTACAAATACATCAACAGATTCCATAAGGAATCAACAGTGCACAAGGTAAGTGATATATTTAATGGAATTTTGGATTCTGCATTCTACATTATGGAGTGCAGAATGCAGAAAGAGGAATCAAAACTCCGGAATGGTTCCTGCAGAAGAACGGTAACTTAGCTTTTTGAGTTTTTGTTTGGAAATCTATTCTTTTTGGAACATTAGAGGAAATTTCAAGTCAAAATGGGCCTTTTAACACTAATTCAAATTCCATGTCATCATGTGTTAGCCAATGAAATTGATTTAAATTTGAAATATCATATAGGTCTTAAACAATTTTTTAATATAAATTTGGGGATAGGTATCATAAAAAAAACTACTTTATTTATTCATATTTTCGACATATCTCCCTGTGTTTTTACTCAAATTTTGATCAAGAGAGCTCATTGGATGTGACATTAAATTTTGCATCCAACGAGCACCCACTTGATGTTAGAATAATCAACCCATAGTTTACCCACTTAGACATTAATTCATTTATTTTTGTCTTATTTGCCTAGTTCATGTGTCCCACCTTGTGCAAGTTGTTAATTGCCTATCCATAGAGGTCAAACTTGCCATCTTTGACTCATGTAGTGCTTGGGAAAGCCTTAGAAATCAAATCTGGTTTATTCCTAGCCTCCTAGGCACCCTTCTGCTTTTTCTGCTTTATTGCCTGCTTTTTCAGTGTTTTAAGGCACATAGGAAAGCAAGACTAGGTGAGGTGAACTAGTTTTTTGTCCTCTTCATCCTCCACTCTTTTCTCCATGGAAAAACATGTATGAGCTGCCATTCCACTACTCTTTAGCTTTCCCATGCGCCCTTGCCAATTCGTGAGCTCCATGACAGATTTGGGATCAGCTTTTTAGACCTATGGGGGATTTGCCTATTTTGAGTAAGCCTGCTTTATGCTAGTTTTGGATGCCTCCTTATGCATTCGAGCTCTTGATGTATTCTATATATTCAGCAACCTATGTTATTATAGGGTTGGCTATTGTACACTCAGTTAATATAATTTTGTGTTACAGCTCCATATTTAGTCTCCATTGTTAGCAATTTTGCATGATCAATTGATAATTGTTGTGAGTAAAATTAATCTACTGCTGGCCTGAATTTCTACACTTGGCATACTTTTGATGGACCCCACTACCCCAAAAACAAGAAATACCTGAAAAAATGTGATGATGACATCATCATCACATTTTTTCAAGTATTTATTGTTTTTGGGGTATCGGGGTCCATCAAAAGTATGCCAACTGGGTACTGGTTAGATGCAGAATATAATTTCGCATCCAACAAGCTCTCCAGATCAAAATTTGAGTAAACACATAGGGAGATATGTCGAAAATATGAACAAAAAAAATAGTTTTTTTCTTTTCTTCCTCCAAAATTAATAAATATTATTTTATTATTTTATTATTTTATTATTTTTCTTACGAGGCCCATTTTGAGTTGAATTTTTCTCTAATGAAGGGTTTCTAATATTTTAAGGAGATGATTATCATTTCATATGGCGAGGGTGATAATTTTAACTCTCTATTTGTTTTTAATGGCTCATAATAGTTAGGTATTTTATTAATATGTCTCACGATATATGATTATAGAATTTTTTTTATGTTTGAAATTTGAGGTATGTTACAGTTTTGTTTATACTGTTGGTTATATTCAATTCCTTTCGAGCATCTTGAGAGGAGAAACCCTTAATGTATAAACCGCAACGTTTTGTTGGTTTGGAGCATACAGGATTTGATCCTCAGAGGTTTAATGAATTAGACTTGTGGTTTGATAGTTTTGTTTTGGGCATATCACACGATTCGAACCTGGATGCATTTCGATTTAAATGAGTAGGGGTGTAAGAACATTCTTCTCGTTTTTATAATGTGAGTTCATGGTTTTGTTAACGAGATTCCACTGGTGGACTTGTAGGGAATGACTCTCTCTTGATAATTTTAATTATGTAATTGGTTTATTTTAATTTGTTGTATATCGTTTGATTTGTAGATTATGATATGAATACATATATACCCACAGCCAATACTGGACAAGATTCAATGGCTAGGATGGATTAACGACCCTTAAAAATCTTATATGTTTTCATAGCATGGACTTGTAGTGTTTATTTTAAATGTTTAGTTGGTGTTACGATATGATTTTTATGGTTATTTATAATATGATGTTGGTGTTATGATATGATGTTCATGTTTATTTGTGGTTATTTTTAATGTTTTAAGAGACTCGATCTCTAGTTAGTTTGTTCCTTTCAGTTCGTAGTTTATTAGTTTATTTTAAAATGTTTTGGATGGGGTTTTATATTAAAGAAATCAGAGATTGGATCTTTGGTGTGTGTGTTTATAATTTATAGATGGTAATTTTTAAATGTTTTGATGATGAATTTTTAATAATGTTTTGGTTTTAAATACTAATAAGGTTTACTTTATCTAGATTTATGAAATCTCTATTTTAACTTTACATTTATGTTTGAACATGACACAATAGCTAGTTATCTTAATAACTAGGGTTTAAGTCTAAGATATATTGTTTGACAATTAAAAACAATACTAAGAGAATATAAACTATAAATTTCTACTTAGGTAATAATAGTTGAGTTTAATGTTTAAGCAAACAAATCAACCTATAACATCAAATAAAACACTAGAGTTTATAAAGAAATAGTTCAGACTAAGATTCTATAAATAAATGAAAAACCTAGTTGAAGCATACATTCAATGTGCATATTTCCAAGCAAGATTATAAAACCTACTTCAATAAAATATGTAAGAACTTAGAGAAGGTAGAAATCTGATACCTACAATTTGTAGTTTATTAATGGATAGAACCCTGCACAAATAAACATGCAGAATTAACAAGAACATAGACAATTCTGACCTTAGATCTTTCAACTGAATAACTTGGGAACTACCACGTTCCACCCAACCATGACTCAAAACCGTTTGTGGTTTCAATCCGGATCCCCCAAGCTGGTTCCAACATCCAAGTAGTCTAGAGCTCCTAAATGTAAGGCTTCACCTATCTAGAATATCAGGTTTTGTACCTGATTGCTTTTGTTTTGGAAATGGTCTCCCAAATTCTTAGGATAATAATGATCAGATATAATAGAATGGGGATCCCCAATCCTTTATTTGTCTTGGGTCTTTATAGACAGTCTTTAGGAAAAAGGGAAGTTAATTTTTAGTTAGATCAAGAATCATTTATTTTCTTGAATTAATCTTTTAATTAATTTCTGTGAAATTAATATTTATTTAACTTAACTTAGGAACTCTTTGTCTAGTTCCTATTTTGCTTCTTTTAAATATTAAATATTTATTTAATTATTTTAGTAAATAATAATACACAGGTTCTTTATTTATTGTTTATAGTTATTATTATTAATACCTATGCTTACTCTTTTATTCATAACATATATAAACAATATGTATTTACATATATCATTGTTAACATTTACTTTATGTATCATATATCATGATCCCAATCACATGGTACTTTCATTATCTTATAATCATTTCTTTTATTAAGGCCTTTAGGTAGGGTTGGTCAACTAAGTTAGGCAGCTCGAAACCTCCTTGGATGTTGGATTACCTCATACATCATGGTAGTTCTTCAGTGGTTTATGAGAAACAAAAATTGGAATTTCATTTAATCAACTTAAAAATAAGTAAGATGAGGTCGATGTTTTTATCATAGTCATTTTCACTCAAAACAATCAATTTTCAGTAAATCCTAGCGTTATTCAGATCCCACACTCAACGCTAAAAACTGGGAGTTACACTTAGTGCAATTCCAGATCCTCTTGCTCAACACTAATGCTAGGATGTACTTGTATAATACACCTAGGGATACAATGGCCAAGGATTCGATGCTCCAGATCTTATGCTCAACATCAACTTGGAATGCTTCAAGGCTTATTCCCAACGCTTCCAATTCTTATATTTCATGTGCTTCAAAAAATTATGTTCAACACAAACATTTCATAACTCATGTGCTCTAGAGATGACACCCAACACAAACATCAAATACTCGTGTGCTTCAAAGCTTGCACTCTACACAAACATCAAATCACTCGTGCTCTAGAGCTCACACTCAACACAAAATCTCATCAATCATGTGCTTCAGGGTCCATGCCAAACACATACAATCACATACATGGTAAATTAAACATATGCATTGGTTTTACACCCAATATATCAAACAAATCATCATGCTCATGTGTAGTGGGGTCTTGTGCACAATATACAAAATATAAACATCAAAGCATCATTACATGCAATGGGACTTATGCCCATTAGTGTTAGTTCAAAATTTGGGATATTATATCCCTCCTCACTTAGAACAACACCACCCCTAGTGTTCTAAAGAATAGGAATGAAATTGGGAAGTTGTATGGATTTCATTTGAAAAATGCTATGGTAGACATAGGAGCATAGGTCATAGCTAAAATGGAGTCAAGAAGAATTTGTTCAAGGGAGTCTACTCTTGGGGATACAATAAGAGAAGGTAAATATAAGCACAACACAACAAGTTGGTACATATTCATGATTAGAAATCAACGATGTTAGTGGTAGGTTTTTTTTATGACTTTGGGTAGGTAGAGGATAAACAAAAATAATATGACAATGAAAAGAGTTATTGCAAAGTTACCAAGGATGACAACAATTTCAGTGAGGGAGGATATAATATCCCCACCTTCAATCAAATGTTGATATACCAGCCACATAATTATTTTTCACTTGAGCACAATGGAACCCACATGGTAGTGCATGTTTCAAAAAAATATCAACATATGGGGTTTGTTATGTAACATCAAGAAGGAAGATGATATATTAGGAATGCACATAGAAATGATGCATGTTGACACAAACCCAACCAAAAAAACCAGTCGATAGGGTTCGCACTCTGTCGAGATGTACACCATCGTGATCTCCCTCAACACTGGCCCAGACAGGTTTTACCTTGATCGACAACACCCGCAGAGTGGATGAAGTCTCACCCGAGATGTTTGAGGTAGAGCTAACAAAACCAAGTTTTCGTAAAATGGGAGAGGAAAATGTGACATCAACTTATCATCTTAACTCAATATTAACATATCATTGAACTTAAGCATTCACGTAACCATTCATTCTCATTCCTCAACGGATCGCATCATTCAATCATAACTACAGTAAACTTATTGATGCGCGAACATATCCAACATGATAACATCATTTAACACAAGGAAACATCGCATCATCTACATATTCATGTCCACTTATAGGCTTGTACCTTTACATTCAAGGTCCACTTAAACAACTTCCTAACTAATTCTTAACTAATTCTACAAAATAAATACCAATATCCACAAAATATGGTCAAAAACTACCAAAGGTGATACAAAATTACATAAAATATTATATTTACGGCTTGCATGCCATCTTCCACTTGCGTAGTGTCTTTGAGCTTGCATTGCATCCATGATGCTACACAACCAACTTATCCCAAAACCCCTTTCCAACAAGACACCAACACAATATTGTGTCTCGTCCTCGATCCACACTAGATAGACATGGTGTACCCAGTAATCTTGAGCTTGAAATCTTCATACTACTTTATAATCGCATTGACTTGTTCTTTGACTCTTTCAGCAATATTCGGGCTCATCGCTAGATCATGTGTAACTATATTCTCAACCATATTCTTAATGATCTCCTTTTTACCTTCTTGTGTTTCCTGTAGCACAGAAACTGCTTTAATAGAAAGCTACGCTCCAATCTCTTGAAACTCGTCAAGTTGTGTGGTGCGTCATTGCTTCCTTTCTTGCACCTTCACTACCTACTGCTATAGCTCCTTTAGCTCTACTATTTTTTTATATGAACTATCAGTGGCATCACTCTCAACGAGGTCTTCAGTGTCTCTAGCTACCCTTCTGCTTCTTGCAATTGTGTAGTGAGTTTCATTGGTTGTTCATCTTGCACTACGCTTCCGCAAAACTGTGTAGTCATATCTGTCACTTTCTTTTCTTCTTTCTCAAGTTCATCGAGCTGTGTTGCCAAATATTCTATGGTATTATTTTGTGCTGCTATTTGTTCTGGTGCTGTGGTCAGGTGTACCAAGGCCTCAAAAATTCTATTCTCACTCTGCAATCACGTAATAACATCCCCAAGTCATTGTGCTCTTGCCACTGCATCCAACTCCACAATTCTCTCCAATACATACTGACAAGCATCCGCAATAGCCTCTTCCAGTTGTACATTGTGATCCCAGAGTTGAGCCTTCTCAACAACAAGGCGATCTTCCTCGTTTTTCAATTCTGTAATCTCTGCAATGCTCTTCACCTTCAACTCCTCTTGCGCTTTCTTTATTGCTTCAATTTCCTACATTTTTTCTTCTATCAAATTCTTTTTTTCTTGGTGCAATTCCTCAACTTCTTTTCTAGCCTCGACTTCTTTCTCTTCCAACTACAAGAAACGATCACAAATTTCTTTTTCTCTGTCAACCAACTTCTGGTTGGCAACTCTTCGCATGTGTACCAACGTCTGTGTGGATAGAATGTTGATATCCAGTGATATATCCTGAAACTGCTATAGGGAGGTATTCAAGTCTTCTCTTCTAGTGTCAATCGTAGTTGGGAGAATTTGAACATTCCTAACCCACGACACAGTCGCACCTTCTGGTGCTCCTTTCAAAAAAAATCATATAATGAGCCAAGTTTTGTTCTTACCTCCGTGAATCGCACCTGCACATATTTTGTCATTTCCTTGGATGTCGCATCTATTGAATCTATAACTACTTTTACAAGCCTATTCAATTGTTCTTCCATCCCTATTATGGTGCTACTCCTCGCACCCTGCTCCATGTGCCTCATTGTTCTTAATTCATTGAACATGCGTTCTACTTTGATATTTGTAGGTGTCTTCAACGTTTCTTGGTCTGAATCCTGATCACTCTACTGTTCATCCTTATGCACGGGGTCAACAAGTGCATCTACTGGGAGTCTCATTGGTACTTCCTCCAAACTAACTGGTTCTCTCCATTCTACATGCCAATCATTAACAATCACCTCCAACTCTGTGTTGGACAATATGTAAGGTGTCGACAACCATTTCCTATATGGGTCACATCGTGCTTGTACATGAATGATGTGTGGTCCAATTGTGAATCATGGAATCTGTTGATACTTCACTACAACTTCCTAAGATAATCAGGGAACTTTCCCAGTTGTCACTTGTAGTGCTTCCCAATAGACCCAAAATTGGATTGCATAGTCCTCCAGTCTTGTAGATTCCTTGACCCACCATAGATTTTGATAACGTGCACATTTTAACACTTTCACCCCTTCTACATCCATACCTTGATAATTTATGGGCTCCATCCAAGCCAAGAGTGTGATTAAGACAAAGAACCAACTATAGGTGAACGGACTCTCTCCTGCCTATATTGCAACCACATCCTACGCCAACTGGTTCATTAAAAAGAGAGACCAGTTCATTTGTACCCAATTCACGCATTGCTCTGTGCATGCAATCACCACTGAGTTACATTGAATGGGGCGATTCTTCCTGACTATTTTGCTTGCTAAAATCTATGTGCCAATGCACACTGCCTAGTCATTGATGTTATCAATGCGGTAATCCCACCCATCGCACTGCAACCCATATTTATTCTTTACCCTCGCTGCATGTCGCTTATCATTATTATTTCCTATGAAATACTGTGAGGGGTCTGGTTCGGTCCATCCTTTGGCAGACCCATGATTTCTAAGATTATATCTACTATGATTGTGACTACTATTTCCAGCCACAAAATCCCACCATGAAAACAAGCCAACAACTGCTTGATGCAGGCATTCACCTCATTTAGTCACCCAAAATGTGGCATGTTAATCAACCCCAGTAATCCTACTTTGTTGATCCCACTCACCTAATCTCATGGAATACGCTCAATTGGGTCACCTTTTATAGCGACCATCGACACATACTGATCCTTTGCAACATATTCCCATGCAAGCAAGTCATGGTCCTCGTACTTCATCTGCCTCAATGCAGGCATGATATTTGTAGTGCATACCATCCCCTATGGTAGTGTCAGAATCTTCGATTGGTACTTTTTTTTTTTGGTGAGCCTCTAGGGATGCACACCGAACCAACTGGGAGGTATATACCCAGGGATGTCCTTAATAGATACCCCTGTTAGAGTCACTAACTCTACAACTCCTGAGCTTGATGGCCCCATCTACACAGTCTCCTTCACTTCCCTCATAGATATTCTGGTATGTCTCTTCTGTGCAGTTAGAGAGCTAGGATTCTGACCCTTTCGCTTCTTCTTCAGTACTGATGATAATCCTATTGGCATATTGGTGATTTCTTCCACTATGGTTACTGGTCTGATTGGTGAATCCCATTTACTCAAAATGTCTACTATGACTGGATCACTCAACATACCGCACCAATGCCCCGCAAGACTTAATAGTTACGCACCCTCTCTATATTTAGCAATTCACTCAGATGCACTTGTCAAATCACTCAATAACTCTATAACTCATCTCAGACTCCCCACAATGGTGTCTTCCGACTGTGTCCAACCCCGTCTTATAGCATCAAGTCAATCCATACTCATCATGACCAAATCAACGCAATCTACTTTTACCTCATCATGAACAAACCATGCATTAACTACCTAAATCCTTCGACAATCCTGTCAATCCAACAGTAGGATAGTCCATAAATGCGTGTCACTTCAACAAGTGTCATCAGTTAATTGCTTTTAAGTGTATTCATTTATTACTGATTTGACTCTGTGCACATCCCTGTTGTCGTCATGGCATGACCTCCTAACCACGCTACTGACTCCTACTCTTACGCATCCACTTCCCCTTGGTGCATCATCCTTCCATCCATCATCCTACCTACTTTTTTTTTCTTTGCACATTTCCTTAAGCGTCGAGCGGTTCTAGGCCCATCCTATAGGGCTTCAGCCTGCTACCATTTACTAGCTTTGGCAGCATCGCTCCATCTAATTGCTGCAGTTGAAATGCACCACTTGAAGTAACGGAATTAACAAGATATGGACCTAACCAATGCATCTGTAACTTACCTGGATGCTTCATGAACTTGTTGTCATACAACAACACCAAGTCTCCTAGCTGAAATTGTTTTTTCTTTATGTGTTGATCATGCCAGGCCTTCTATCGATCCTTCTCGACGCATTGGTGGAAACCTGCAATCAAGCGATCCTCCTCGAGCTGCACTATTTGCACCAAGCATTCTTCTAACGCTACTTCATCGGCCATGCCTGTCGCTGCTGCTATGCGTAAACTCATAACAATGTACTCCATAGGCATGACTACCTCTTTCCCATACACCAACTTGAATGGTGTATGTCCCATCAATCTCTTGCAAGTGGTGCAATATGCCCACAAGATTGATGGACTATTCAAGTCCCAGTCATCATGGTTTGCATTACATACCTTTGTAAGTGCATGCTACAATACTTTGTTGAATGCTTCCAGAGTTCCATTTTCTTGTTGATGATACATAGTAATTTTTGTATTATGTATTTGTATCTCGTTTGTTAGCATGCTTACTGTGTGATTGATGAAGTGACACCCTTGGTTGCTCATCAATATCCTTGGACATCCAAACCGTGTCACAATATTGTCAAGTAAGAACCTCGCTACTATCACAACGGTACAATATATGACCGGTGCGGCCTCCGTCCATCTTGTTAAATAGTTTGTCATTGTAATGATATACTGTGCACTAGTTCAATTTCTAGGTGGATTCATTGGTCCCATAAAGTCCACGACCCATTTATCAAATGGATTCAATGTCACCTGAGGTACTAGACGCATCTCACCCCTCCTTGATAGTTTTCCAGTTCGTTGACATACATCGCAACTCCACGCATAATCCATCGCATGATTATGCAAAGTGGGCCACCAAAGCCCTACGTGAAGCACCTTTCTCGTAGTAGATCATCCTCCATAATGTCCACTAGCAACTCTCGCATGGGCCTCTACCAAAATATTCCCTTGTTCATGCGGTAGGACACATCACCACAAAATATCATATGGTCCTAGTTTATATAATTGTCCAACAATCAATTAGAAATCCGATGCCTTAACCGCCAACTAATTCTTCTGACTTATAGTAAGGCCCTCAGGTACGGTTCCCGTTGCCAAAAACTGAATGATTTGATCATAGTAATCATCAACCATGGCGATTTTGAACAACTGCACATCTAGAAATATGTCTTAAATGTTTGTTGGCTCTCCACCTATCTCAATTTGGGATAAATGATCACAGCCAACATTCAAGCAACCTGGCTTCACAATTATTTCAAAATCAAACTCCTGAAATCCTAAGTAGCCATTGGCATATCTTCCCCCCCCAACACAGGTTTATTGACTAGGTACTTCAGAGCATAATGTTATGTAAACATATTGAAATGATCACCTAATAGGTAATGCGTAAACTTTTGTAGTGCATAAATGATCACCATACCTTCCCTTTATGTGGTCGTATAGTTTTTCTCTGTAGATGATAGCTTCCGACTAGCAAAAGCAATCGGGTGATCGATATCTCCTTCTCCTGGTTGCGCGAGCACCACTACCAAAGTAACAAATGATGCATCCACGTGGACATGAAACTCCTTGTTCCAATCAAGGAAAGCCAATATTGGTGCGGAATCCATCTTGGATTTCAGTGTGTCGAAGCTTCATTGACACTCTTAACTCCATACAAATGCTACATCTTTCTTCAACAATTTCTCCATGGGAGATGTGATCGCAACATACCCTCATATGAACTTACGATAATACCTTGTATGCCCCAACTTCGCTCTAAGCATATTCATATTTGTAGGTGGAGGCAAGATCAGGATCAGTGCAATCTTCGTAGGGTCAAT
This sequence comes from Pseudotsuga menziesii, assembly GCA_001517045.1. Taxonomy (NCBI): domain Eukaryota; kingdom Viridiplantae; phylum Streptophyta; class Pinopsida; order Pinales; family Pinaceae; genus Pseudotsuga; species Pseudotsuga menziesii. The sequence continues at coordinate 49,585 of LPNX010272489.1, read as the reverse complement.
CAACAATCATTTCTTGCAAACAATGTGACCCAACAACATCCTGAAAGGTGCATAGAAAATGCACTTCTTTGAGTTCAGTGCGATCCGATGCTGTCGACATATCTCCAGCATTAGTCACATGTTTGCCAGATAATCCCTGATCAAACCATAAACTGTCTAGTCATCCATATAGACTTGTAGGAACTTCTGAATAAAATATTTGAATGCAGTCAACAACCTGGGAAAATATCACAGGCACATTCTTCAGTTCAAATGGCATCATAGTGTACTGAAAACAACCCCATTCAGTAACAAATGTTGTTTTGTGGTGATCTTGTTTTGCGATCCTAATCTGGTGATAGCCAGAAAACCCATCCATGAATGAATACATCTCCTAACCTCCTACTCCTTTGAGAACTTCATTGGTGTATGGTGTCTGAAATGGATCATGCATACACGCATCATTCAATTTTTTAGGTCGATACAGATCAGAACCTTACCCGTATTTTTGTCTTGTACTACCATTGGACTGATCCATTCTGATTTTTCAACTGGCTCAATTATTCCAGTATCCAACATCCTATCAAGTTCATCTTTTACCCTCTCCTTGTATCACGAATTCAGGCGATGTGGCCTCTGCCTTACTGGTTTCACATATGGCTTCAACGGGGTCTTCATCTCTCCTAAATCTCCCAGTATCCCCTTCATCTCATAAAACTTCATAGGGAACAAACCTTGGAATTCATGCAACAAGTCTGTAATATTTTCCATCGTTTCTTCATCCTACTAGTCACCAACACTTACAAACTTTGGGTTATCCTTTGTTCCAATGTTGACCTTTCTTATCTTTAACGGCTGATTCATTGGATCCATTGGTTAATCTGCTGCTATGACATCCTAACTCCCTTTTGTTTCTGAAATATTTATATTCCATAGATCATCATCATCAATCTCTCCTGCCACATTATAACATTCCATCATCGATTGCATGTGACAATGCACATGCAGAGCCACTGGATACGCAACTGACATTACCTTCAGAACAACATCACGGATAAGCTGCAGCCCATTATGAACATCTAGGTTGACATTGTTGATGTATTTGTAACTTCGGAATGTCACTTGTATATCTTATGTATTGTACCCTGATGTTTATTCCGGGAAGTATCTGTAATGTAATTGAGTCATGTCATGCCCTTATGTTCCGATCGAGAGATTCAATAATGTAAACAAGTCATGTAAAGTCATAGAGTATAACCCTGCTTATTGATCAAGGGTTAAAGTCCACGTAGTTGTGGGCCCTTAGGGTTATTAGACTCTCCTAGAGAAGTCAGCCCTAGTGAGTTATTTTCAAGTCAAGAATTAGTATAAATAGAGAGGGATCCTCTCTATTTAAAACACATTCACTCACACTCAGTTGTAGCGCATAACTGAGAGAGAGAAGAAGCTGGGACAAGAGAGAGAGAGACTACTGATGTCGGGAGAACATCTTACTATCTTTGGGTTTTACTTTCGGTGCTGATTCTATCTCTGAGGAAGTTGCGGGGTTTTCTCCTTTATGGTTTCCCCGAGGAAAATATTTGTGTTCATTGTCTCTTGTGATTGATTGTTACGCTTGTTATTCTCTAAGATAAGATCCTAAGATCATATAGCTTAAAATGTTAAAAATATAACATGGCATCAGAGCTAACCTAAGAACAAGACACTGTGCACCTGTTGAAGCTAGGGCTTCCTAATTTTTGGGTCTCTCTCCACAAATTTTCAGCAAAAGGAGGTTGGGCTGACTCTCCTCTCTAGGGCGCATCTTTTTTTCGAAGCAGAATCTGATTCTAAGTGTTTTAGTTTTTGACCCAACACTTCTACCGGAAATTAGGGCTTTCCACAAAAGTGGAATTTTTGAGTGAGCCTGGGCCTGGATTGATCTCCTCCTTAAAATAGAAGTTTAGATATCAAGATCAAATTTTTTGGTTGGGTATAACTCCAGGAAATTCAAACCCTAATCTGCTCCTGAACCAGAAAACCAACTCTACAGAAATTCAGCTCCAGATCCAGTTACGACATCTTAACCTGGTAAGATGTAAATCTTTTGCATTTCCATTTTAGGTTCTATGTTAATATGTCTCATCATACCAAGCTTGATGAAAAGCTTGAGGGAGATGATAACTTCTAAGCTTGGAAGTATAGGATATCCCTAGTCTTGGAAGAAAATGAGTTGGACTCTTACATCATTGAAGAGGTTCCAGTTCCAGAGGGAGATGAGGCTAAGGCCTTACACAAGAATAAATTGGTCATGGCTAAGAGGATTATTACTGATTCAATCAAGGATCACCTCATACCACAAGTGTCCTCTCTAAAGACACCTAAAGAGATGTTTGATGCCCTGACCAAGTTAATTGAAGGGAAGAACATAAACCTAAAGATGACTCTGAGAAACCAATTGAAGAATGTAAAGATCCAAAATGGGGAGACCATCCAGTCTTACTTTAGAAGCATCTCTTAGATCAAGGAACGGATGGAAGTGGTAGATGAATAAGTAGAGAATGCAGAAATTGTGACGACCACCTTGAATGGTCTCCCTAAGGCATGGGACTCTTTCATTCAAGGAATCTATGCCAGAAAGAAGCTAGTCAAGTTTAGCAGACTCTGGGAGGAATGCTCACAAGAATAAGCTCAAATATCAGCTTGAGAATAAAATATGGGAAGTGAAGATCAAGCTCTCACAGTACATTCCAAGAAAAGCAGAACATACCATCATAGAGGTAAGCACTCTCACCAGAAGAAAAACACTAGAAATTCTAAGAAAAATTTGTCTAAGTACATTTGCTTTACATATGATGAAAGAGGACACCTTGCAAGAGATTGTCCTAGAAACAAAGATAGATCTCACAAGAGGAAGGTAAAAAAGAAAAGACATCATGCTCATGCTGCAGAAGATGATGAGCCTTCCAAGAACAAAATCAAACAAGAAAGTGATGATTCTTCAAGTGATGAAGAATATGTTTTGATTTCTGGTCTCATGAGAAAACATCACACATGGAAGCAATGATTGGATTATAGATAGTGGGGCTTCCAAACACATGACAGGATTCAAAGAATCATTTGTGAAACTATCAGAACATGAATCACCCCACAAGGTGAAACTTGGGGATGACTACCAATATCCAATAAAAGGTAGTGGAGAATCCTCCTACAAATTAGACTCTGGAAAGTCTATGAAAATGAAGGATGTCCTATTTGTACCAAGACTAAAGAAGAACCTTCTCTCCATCTCTGCATTAGATGCAAAAGGTATAGGAGTTGCATTTATAGATGGCCAAGTCATCATGTGGAAAAAAGGAAAGAGTATTGACGACAGTAGTAGTAATTGGAGAATAAGAGGGAGGACTATACATATTAAAGGGCCAACCATAACAAGCTTTTGTTAATGACTCAGTAGAACCAAATGAAATTTCGTATAGAAGGCTTGCACATGTACACTATAGGGCACTACCACTTGCAAGAAAAGTTGTCGAAGTTCTTCCAGAAATACAAGAAAAACATGAAGGAGTATGCAAGGGATGTGTGAAATGAAAGAACACAAATAAGACATTTCCAAGTAGCGAAATCAAGGCTAAAGGAATCTTGGAAATCATTCACTCCAATGTATGCATTCCGATGTCATCCAGTTCATTAAGTAGGTATGTATACTATGTTTCTTTTATTGATGATTTTTCTAGGAATAAATGGATATACTTAATGAAGAACAAAGATGAAGTATTCAACAAGTTCAAGGAATTCAAAGCCTTGATTGAAAACTACAAAGAGAAGAAGATCAAGATTTTCCAATCAGATAATGGCGGAGAGTTCACATCAAATGAATTCAAGGAATTCTGCAAAGCTTTAGGGATTAAGAGTGAGTTGACCACTCCATATAATCCACAACAGAATGGGGTTGTAGAAAGAAAGAATAGAACAATCATGGAAGTTGTAAGGGAAATACTTCATGATCAAGATCTTCCCATGCATCTATGGGCAGAAGCAGCTAGAATAGCTGTGTATGTATAGAACCATACTCCACATAGAGTACTCAAGAACAAGACACCTGAAGAAGTATTTTTCGGCAAGAAACCAGAACTTAGTAATCTCAGAATATTTGGTTTTCCAGTGTACATACACATTCCAAAAGAAAAGAGGACAAAGTTAGATCCTTCAGGAAGGAAGGGTATATTTGTGGAATACTCTAAAATCTCAAAGGCTTACAAAATATAATTCCCAGTATTCAAGAAGATCGACATCAGCAGGGACATAACATTTGATGAAGACTCAGCTTACAACAAATCCAAAAAGAGACCTGCTGAAGAACTTGTAGAAACAAAAGTACCCAAAATTTATGACACAACCACAAACTAAGCAATTCCAGAAGAAGATCAAGAAATAGAAGAACCTGTAGATCCACCTCAAGAGAAAAATCCTCACAAGAGGAAACCTTCTTATGTACGAGAAGCTATCCAAGGTGTAGAAAAATATGGGGCTCCAGAAGAGATACACAGAGAAAGGAAAAGAACCAAGTCCTTCTTCGGTTATGTAGCCCTATTATGTGACTTCATCGATAAAGAACCTTCCAACTATGAAGAAGTGGTAGAAAATAAAGAATGGAAGGATGCTATGATCAAAGAGTGTCAATCGATCATGAAGAATAATGTTTAGGATGTTGTCCCAAGACCAGAGGGGAAGTCTGTTGTAACATCCTCGACCCTCTGACCGATGAAGAGGATGCTACCAACATCAAGCATACGGGCAAACAGCCCCATGAACACGAACAAGCATCAATGCTGAAATTAAAACAAGCTTAACAGAATGCATACTAAGATGCATAATCCATCATACAAGGATACACAGTTACTCAACATTTAGCGGAAGCAACACACACATTCTAGCATTTAGCATGTTCATCATAATTCATGGAACAATAGATATAATTGCAGAGATAAAACAGTCATGAGTACTTATCTTTTAATGAGGAACTCTCCCGCAACCAACTATGTCACTGCAATGTTCCACCCAACCATAGGCCAGCGTGCTCATCAATCTCTCAGCAACACTACCACCCCTGAACTGGGCATGATTCCTCAAGGAATAAGGGTCAACACAGGCTTACACATAGACAAGGTTTGCCAATCAGCCAAACCCACACAGCAGGGTTTTACCTGGTCATCAAGGAGCTAGGATAGGCTAAATGCCAAGCTGGTGGCCTCAACACCAGTCTTCTCATGCATACACAACCTCTAATCCCAATCTCAATAGTCCGAAGACCAGCCATTGCATACCGCAGAAAAAAAATCCCTTCACAGCTCTGTGAAGACAACCAGATGACACTCCCAACAACGGTGAAACACAGCTCAAGCCACAAGACAACTCAAAGTTTTTCTTGGCCCTAGCGTGGCCAAAACAACTTAGCACAACACCCAAAATATGTCCACAGCCTTAGCATCCAAGAAGCAACCCAAAACCAGGGTAAATCAACAACCACAACCTCACAATCAATGATGGAAACAATCCACAGTCCCAAAATAGAGGAGAGGGAAAACAACAGTCCCAAAATGTAATCAGTGAGCACAGCTCACAACATGGGGAAAACGACTCCAAATAGTCTGTGCGTGGGTGAAATTCGCACCAGATCCCAATTGTAAAGAAGACCACAACAATCACAACAAACCTAGAGAAGAACGGCGACGACCATAACTTCATGAGAAGAACAGTAGTTCCAATCTCAACCTTAAAATGATGGGGAGATTACACAACCATACCAATCTGTAAGGAGAACATATAGCTGAAAAACGTGAATGGCCCCTTCACAGGAAAAATCATGGGTTCCAATGACCAAACGGCTCCCAGCTTGCTGCGTGAGTGGCAACCACGCAGAACCTGCAACTCAGCCTGTAAGGAAGTATACAGCCACACCATCCGCAAGTCCATAGAGGAAAAACTATCTGGGTAAAACCAGGAAAGCTCCTATGCGTGAGAAAATGAACAGACAATCCGCCAATGCATGAGAATGAACAGACCAAAAACAATGGAGGAATGGAGAGAGTGGAAAGAGAATGGAAGGTCGCCCCTCTGCCCCAGCAACGTGAAGAGGAAGAATCTGATGGTGGAGTGGGCACGTGGGTAAGGACTGACAGTCCTGCCACACCCACCACTACTCAACCATAACTGCCTCAACTACTTCCACAAAACATTAAAGAGGTTGGATGAGACAAGGGAAGATGACACATGGCTTCCCCCCCCCC
>LPNX010272489.1:0-35780 GCA_001517045.1 Pseudotsuga menziesii | reverse complement strand
CCCATAGACCAAGGTTTGACATCCCCACACCCTTATCCTTTGGAATCATGCCCTTTTCATTCAACATTGTGCCGTCGTAGCTGGTTGTGGTTTATTTTATTTGATGTGTGTATTTACATGATGCCAAATTATAATGTGCCGGATAGCACGATATACCATCGACAACTATCCCCGTGCCGAAACATACACAACCAAATTGATGGTGGGGCTTTTTCCTTTAGCTCCTCACCACAATTAATTACATTATATACATCATGCAAATGGGGTCAAAACCGGGGTGTTACATCTGTTGTGACTTCCAAATAGATCTATAAGATCAAGCATGCTGCAGATGGTAGCATAGAGAAATATAAAGCAAGATTTGTGGCTCATGGTTTCTCCCGAAAAGAAGGAATAGATTATGAAGAAACTTTTGCTCCTTTAGCCACATATACTTCCATCAGATCAGTACTTACTTTAGCTACAATAATGAAGTGGAAAGTACACGAGATGGATTTCAAGACAACTTTCTTGAATGGTGTAGTAGAAGAGGAAGTATATGTGGAGCAGCCACTCGGTTTTGAGACACATGGCAAAGAGACTCATGTGTGTAAATTTAAGAAATCCCTGTATGGTTTAAAACAGGAACCCGAGACGTGGTACGGAAGAATTGACAGCTTCCTATCCAATTTGGACTTTACCAAGAGTAAAGCGGATTCCAACCTTTACTACAAGGTTGAAGAAGGGAACCCAGTGATACTCCTACTGTATGTAGATGATCTATTTGTAACAGGTGAGGATGGTTTGATTGGTGATACAAAGAGGAAGCTTGCTGTCGAGTTCGAAATGAAGGACTTGGGGTATGATGCACTGTTTTCTAGGTACGGAGTTGTGGAAAAATGCAGATGGAATTTCCCTGGGACAAGGGAAGTATGTAGTAGAGATCCTGAAGAGGTTCAGGATGATGGACTACAAATCCATGACCACACCTATGGCATAGAACCCAAAGATATTGAGTGATGCTTCATTAGAAGTGGTTGATTCTATGATGTATCATCAAATGATTGGGTCTTTGATGTACCTGACGAATACGAGACCATATATTTGCTTTGATGTGAACACATTGATCCAATTCCTAACGGATCCAAGACATGCTCACTTGATTGTTGCAAAGCATATTTTGAGGTACCTAAAGGGTAGAATTCGATTATGGGCTCAAGTATGAGGCGAATCACAAGATTAACCTAGAAGTTTATGTGGATTTGGATTGCATAGGGAGTTCCATTGATAGGAAGATCACTTTAGGGTGTTGCTTCAGTATGGGATTAGGTGTGATCTCCTAGTTTAGCAGGAAGCAATCCTATGTGGCATTGAGTACAATCGAATTAGAGCATGTTGCAGCTTGTTCGGCTAGTTGTTAGGTAGTGTGGCTGAGAAAGCTACAATCTGATTTATTTGATATCCAGATGGATGCTACTTTTATATATTACGACAACCAGAGTTTTGTGAAGCTATCAGAGAACCCAGTGTTCCATGACAAGTCAAAGGATATCGAGATCAAGTATCACTATATTAGGGATATGGTGCAGAGAGGAGCAGTGAAGCTCCAGTATGTTGCAAAATACGAGCATATAGATGATGTATTGATCAAACCATTAGCCAGATTAAAGTTTGATTACTTCAAGGAGAAACTTAGTGTTCTCCATATTGAGGTTCCCTCCAAAGGGAATTGATGTGTTCGTTGGCTTTTTTGACATGTTGGAAGGATGAGCTTCACATGATCATTAAGTGTAGAGATGCTCTAATGCGATTGTGGGTTGCGTTACCACATGATCAGTGTAGAGATATTCTAATGTGATTGTGGGATGTGTTCCCACATGATCAGTGCAGAGCCATTCTAATGTGATTGAGGGATATGTTCCCACATGATCAAATATAAGTGCAGAAATGCTCTGATGTGATTGTGGGTTGTGTTACCACATGATCAGTGTAGAGATATTCTGATGTGATTGTGGGATGTGTTCTCACATTATCAGTGCAGATCCATTCTGATGTGATTGAGGGATGTGTTCCCACATGATCGTGTTAAATTTTTAACTGAGAGAATAACAAGCACAACAATCAAATACAAGAGACAACGAACATAGTGTTTTTCCTCAGGGAAACCATAAATGGAGAAAACCCCGCAAATACCTCACAAATAGAATCAGCACCAAAAGTAGAAACCAAAACAGTAAGATGATCTCCTGACAGCAGTAACCTTGTTTCTTCCTAGCCCCGGTGTCTTCTTCTTGCTCAGCTATGCACTACAACTGAGTGTGAGTGAGTGTGTGATAAATAGAGAGGATAGCTCTTTATTTATACTAATTCTCAACTTGACTAAACCCTACTAGGGCCGACTTCACTAAGTGAGTCTAACAACCCTAGTGCCTTGGAACTGCGGGGACTTTAAACCTCTAACAATAGGAGGGTTACACACCTTGACTTGACATGACTTGTTTACATTATAGAAATAGCCGATAGGAACATCGAGGCATGACATGACTCAAGTACATTACAAATACATCCCAAAATAAACATCGGGTTACAATACATAAGAAATACAAGTGAATACATTCCAAAGTTACAATTACATCAACACTCCCTCTTAACTAGGAAGGTATTCTCTCGACACAATTTATCAGCACAAGTATTCTTCTTTGTATCATCTGGATCATCATCGATTCCTCGTCATATTCACCTTCAAGTCATCTTCATCTTCAAGTCATCTTCACCTTCAAGTCATCTCTATCTTCAAGTCATCTTCATCTTCAAGTCATCTTTATCTGGATTTGGGTCATCACTCAATCTGGATCGTCATCACTAGATCTGGATCATCACTCAATCTATATCATCTCTGGAGCATCATCACTAGATCTGGATCATCCCTCGATCTGGATCATCACTGTTGGATCATCATCACTAGATCATCACGGGTGCTATCTCATGATTCTTCTTGTCGCATGAAGTTCTACAGAGCTAGCCCTTTTTCATGCTGGTTGTAGGCCTAGCCTCCATGTAGGTATTCTTCCAACACTTATATCTGACCCTAAGTCAGAATGGCCATCCCAGCACTTATATTTGATCATGTAGGAACCAATCCTATAATCATATCATAAAGGAACACCCAGCACTCACATCTGACCATGTGGGAACACATCCCACAACCCTTTCAGAAAGGCCCGGCACTCACATCCGACAACCAATGTCGGAAAGGCTCAGCACTTACACTCATCCATGCGAGGAACCAATCCTCTATGTCAAAAGGCTCTGAACTTACATCTGATAACCAATGTCAGAAATGCTTAGTACTTATATTCGACCATGCAAGGAAGCAATCATTCATGCCAAAATGGCTCTACACTTACATCTGACAACCAATGTTAGAAGGGCTCTGTACTCACATCTGATCATGTAGAAACCAATACTACAGTCACATTAGAATGGACCTTAGTCCCATACTGAGATTTCCTAGTAACCGACTAGGTGCCTCCATTCCAAGAATGGTATTCAGCTATATGTTCGTCCATCGCAACATACTGGAGCTTCACTGCTCCCCTCTGCACCATATCCCTGATATAGTGATAATTTATTTCAATATGCTTCGACTTGTTATGGAACACCGAGTTCTCCGACAACTTCACCTAACTCTGGTTGTCACAATGTATACAAGTAGCATCCATCTGGAGATCAAATAAATCATACAATAGCTTCCTCAGCCATACTACCTCACAACTAGCTGAACAAGCTACGACATACTCTGCTTCAGCTGTACTCAGTTCCACACAATATTTCTTCCTGCTAAACCATGAGATCACACCTGATCCCATACTAAAGCAGCACCCTAAAGTTCTCTTCCTATCGATGGCACTTCCTGCCCAATTTGAATCAACATAAACCTCCAGGTTAATCTTTTGATTTGACTCATACTTGAGCCCATAATCAATTGTACCCCTCAGGTACCTCAGAATATGCTTTGTAGCAATCAAGTGAACATGTCTCAGATCTGTCAGGAACTGGCTTAAGGTGTTTACAGCAAAGAAAATATCTAGTCTCATGTTCGTCAGGTACATCAAGGACCCAATCATCTGACAATACATCGTAGCATCAACTAATTTTGATGAAGCATCACTCAATAGATTTAGGTTAGACGCCATAGGTGTGGTCATGGCCTTGCAGTCCATCATCCTGAACCTCTTCAGGATATCTATTGCATACTTCCCTTGTCCGAGGGATATTCCATCCGCATTCTGCCACACCTCCATGCCTAGAAAATAGTACATCATACCCAAGTCCTTCATTTTGAACTCGGCGGCAAGCTTTCTCTTTGTATCAATAATCAGCCCATCCATTCCTGTTACAAACAGATCATCTACATACAGTAGTAGGATCACTAGGTTTCCATCTTCAACCTTGTAGTAAAGGTTGGAATCTGCTTTACTTTTGGTAAAGCCCAAACTGGATAGAAAGTTGTCAATTCTGCCATACCATGTCCTGGGTGCTTGTTTCAAACCATACAGGTCTTTCTTTAATCTACACACATGACACTCCCTATCATGTGTCTCAAAACCAAGTGGCTGCTCTACATACACTTCCTCTTCCACTACACCATTCAAGAAAGTAGTGTTGACATCCATTTGGTGTATCTTCCATTTCATCACTGCAGCCAGAGAAAGTACTGATCTGATGGAAGTGTATCTGGCTACAGGTGCAACGGTTTCTTCATAATCTATTCCTTATTTCTATGAGAAGCCACGAGCCATGAATCTTTCTTTATATTTTTCCATGCTACCATGTGCAGCATGCTTGATCTTGTAGATCCATTTGGAAGTTACAAACGACTTCCCTTGTGGTCTTGGGACAACATCCCAAACATTTTTCTTCATGATCAATTGATACTCTTTGATCATAGCATCCTTCCATTATTTCTGTTCTTCTGCTTCTTCATAGTTGGAAGGTTCTTTATTGATAAAGTCACATAGTAAAGCTACATACCCAGAGCAGGATCTGGTTCTCTTTCTTTCTCTGTGATTCTCTTCTAGAGCCCCATATATTTCCGCACCTTGGATAGCTTCTCATACCCAAGCAGGTTTCCTCTTGTGAGGATTCTTATCTTGAGCTGGATCTACAGGTTCTTGAGGTTCTTCAAATTCTCGATATTCTTCTTGAGTTTCTTCGTTCATGGTTGTGTCATGAGTTCTGGGTACTTCTAATTCTTTAGGTTCTTCAGTGGGTCTCTTTCTGGATTTGTTGTAAGTTGTCTCTTCATCAAATGTTACATGCCTTTTGATGTCGATCTTCTTGAATCCTAGGAAGTGTATTATTTAAGCCTTCGAGCTTTCAGAGTATCCCACAAATATACCCTTCTTTCCTGAAGGATCTAATTTTTTTCTCTTTTATTCTGGAATGTGTATGTACATTGGACAGCCGAATATTCTGATATGGCTGACTTTTGGTTTCTTGCTAGAAAAGACGTCTTCAGGTGTCTTGTTCTCGAGTACTCTGTGTGGAGTATGGTTCTATACATACACCGATGTTCTGGCAGCCTCTTCCCATAGATGCATGGGAAGATCTTGATCATGAAGCATTGCTCTTGTAGCTTCCATGATAGTTCTATTCTTCCTTTCTGCAACCCCATTCTATTGTGTATTATATGGAGTGGATAACTCCCTCTTAATCCTTGATTCTTTGCCTAAGTATTTGAATTAATTTGATGTGAATTCTCCGCCATTATCTGATTGAAAGGTCTTGATCTTATTTTTTTTGTGGTTCTCGATCAAGGCTTTGAATTCCTTGAACTTGCTGAAAACTTCATCTTTGTTCTTCATGAATTAAATCCATGTATTTCTAGAATAAACATCAATAAAAGAAACATATTATACATACCTACTTAGTGAACTTGATGACATTGGTCAGCATACATCAGAGTGGATGATTTCCAAGATTCCTTTTGCCTTGCTCTCGCTACTTGGAAATGTATTCTTTGTATTCTTTCCTTTCGCACATCCTTTGTAGACCCCTTCATGTTTTGCTTGAATTTCTAGAAGACCTTCAACAACTTTGCTTGCAAGTGGTAGTGCTCTGTAATGCACATGTGCAAGCCTTCTGTGCCAAATTTCATTTGGCTCTACTGTGTCATGGACCAAATCTTGTTCTGGATGGCCCTGCAATTTGTATAATCCTCCTTCTTGTTCTCCAATTACTATTGCATTATCAATAGTCTTTCCTCTTGACCACATTAGGACTTGGCCATCTACAAATGAAACCCTCATGCCCTTTGCATCTAGTGCTGATATGGAGAGAATATTCTTCTTTAGTCCTGGTACAAACAAGACATCCTTCATTTTCATAGACTTTCCAGAGTCTATCTTGTAGGAGGATTCACCACTACCTTTTATGGGATATTGGTAGTCATCCCTAAGTTTCAGCTTATGGGGTGTATTATGATCAGATAGTTTCTCAAAATATTCCTTGAAACTTGTCATGTGTTTGGAAGCCCTACTATCAATAAGCCAATATTTACTTCCATGAGTGACAGTTCCCATGAGAGCAGAGATCAGAACATATTCTTCTTCACTTGAAGAGTCTTCACTTTCTTTTTTTACTTTCTTCCTAGGAGGATTATCATCCTCAGCAATGTGAGCATGATGTCTTCTTTTAGAGTTATTCTTCTTCTTGGATCCATTCTTATTCATGGGACAATTTCTAGCAAAGTGTCATATTTCATCCCATGTATAACATCTAAGTTTGGATGGATCCCTTCTTACAATATTATTTTTCTGATGAGAATGCTTACCTTGGTGATGATGATTTTCCCTTCTTCCTTTCTTGGAGTGTACTGTGAGAGCTTGATCTTCACTTCCCATCTTTTCGTCTGGAGCTACTATTCGAGCTTCTTCATGAGAACATTCTTCCCACAGTCTACTGAACTTGACTAACTTCTTTCTAGCACAGATTCCTTAGATGAAACAATCCCATGACCTAGGGATACCATTCAAGGTTGTCATCACAATTTCTGCATTCTCCACTTATTCATCTACTGCTTCAAGTTGTTCTTTGATCTGGGAGACCCTTGTGAAGTATGACTAGATGGTCTCCTCATTTTGGATCTTTACATTCTTCAACTGGTTCCTCAGAGTCATTTTCCGATTGATGTTCTTCCCTTCAAACAATTTGGTTAGGGCATTAAACATAGCTTTAGGTGTCTTTAGGGAGAACACTTGTGGTATGAGGTGATCCTTGATAGAATCAGAAATGATCCTCTTTTCCATAACCAACTTCTTCTTATGTAAGGGCTTGGCCTCATCTCCCTCTAGAACTGGAACCTCCTCATAGATGTAGGAGTCCAAGTCATTTTCTTCTAGGACCAGGGAGATCCTATACTTCTAGGCTCGAAAGTTATAATCTCCCTCAAGCTTTTCATCAATATTGGTATGATGAGACATCTTAACTGAGAACCTCAAATGGAAATACAAAAAATTTAGATCTTACCAGGTCAAGATGTCAGATCTGGATTTGGAGCTAAAATTCTGTAGTGCTGGTTCAGAAGCATATTAGGGCTTTGCTTTTCCATATTTTTGTCCAACCAAATGCTTTGATCTTGATCTCTAACTTTGATTTTGTGGAGGATGTTAATCCAGGCCTGGGATCACTAAAAATATCCACTTCTGTGAAAAGCCCTAATTTTCGACAGTAGTGTCGGGTCCAAAACTGAAAAACCTCAGAATTGGATTCTGCTTCGATAGAAATATGTGCCCTAGGGAGGAGAGTTATTCCAACCTTCTTTTGCTGAAAATATATGGAGAGAGATCCACAAAGTAGGAATATCTAGTTCCCGTAGTTGCATAGCGTCTTCTTCTTAGGTTAGCTCTGATACCATGTTAGATTTTCAACTGAGAGAATAACAAGCACAACAATCAAAGACAAGAGACAATGAACACAGTATTTTTCCTTAGGGAAACCATAAATGGAGAAAACCCCACAATTTCCTTAGAGATAGAATCAGCACCAAAAGTAAAACCCAAAATAGTAAGATGATCTCTCGACAGTAGTAACCTTCTTTCTTCCTAGCCCTAGTGTCTTCTTCTTCCTTAGCTATGCGATACAACTGAGTGTGAGTGAGTGTGTGATAAATAGAGAGGCTAGCTCTCTATTTATACTAATTCCTGACTTGACTAAACCCTACTAGGTCTGACTTTACTAAGTGAGTCTAACAACCCTAGTGCCCCGGAACTGCGAGGACTTTAACCCTTGAACAATAGGAGGGTTACCCACCTTGACTTGACATGACTTGTTTACATTATAGAAACTCCCATTAGGAACATCGGCCCATGACATGACTCAAGTACATTACAAATACATCCTGGAATAAACATTGGGTTACAATACATAAGAAATACAAGTGAATACATTCCGAAGTTACAATTACATCAACAGATCATATGTAAGTGCAGCACCTTTCTTACATGATGATGTCATATGTAAGTGCATATCCTTTCTAACATGATGAGGTTAGATGTAAGTGCATTGCCTTTCTGACATGATGAGGTCAGATGTAAGTGCAAATCCTTTCAGACATGATGAGGTCAGATGTCAGTGCAGCTCCTTTTTGACATGATGAGGTCAGATGTAAGTGCAGAGCCTTTATGACATGATTAGGTCAGATGTAAGTGCAGCGCCTTTCTAACATGATGAGGTCAGATGTAAGTGCAGAGCCTTTATGACATGATGAGGTTGGATGTAAGTGCAAAGCATTTCTGACAAGATGAGGTCAGATGTGAGTGTTGGGCCTTTCTGACATGGGTTTTGGATGTGTTCCTCCCATGGTCATATGTGAGTGTTGGGCGTGCCTTTCTGACATGGTTCTTGTATGTGTTCCTCCCATGGTTAGATGTAAGTGCTGGGCAGGCCTTTCTCACATGGTTCATTCCATGGTCAGATATAAGTGTTGAAGATGATGAAGACCTGCTTGAAGGCTAGGCCTACAACCGACATGAAAAAGGGTTGGCTCTATAGAACTTCCCGTGATGAGTAGAATTGAGATAGCACCAGTGATGATCCAGCAATGATGATCCTGATCAAGTGATGATCCAGTGATGATCTAGATCAAGTGATGATCTAGACTTGATGATGATCCACTGATGCTCTAGATCAAGTAATGATCCAGACTTGATGATGATCCAGTGATGCTCTAGATCAAGTGATGATCCAGACTTGATGATGATCCGATGATGCTCCAGATCAAGTGATGATCCAGACTTGATGATAATCCAGTGATGATCCATACTTGATGAAGATGCAATGAAGATGACTTGACAATGAAGATGACTTGATGATGATCCAGATGATACAGAGAAGAAGACTTGTGCTAATAAATTATGTCGAGAGAATACCTTCCTAGTTAAGAGGGAGTCTTGATGTATTTGTAACTTTGGAATGTATTCACTTGTATATCTTATGTATTGTACCCTGATGTTTATTATGGGAAGTATCTGTAATGTAATTGAGTCATGTCATGCCTCAATGTTTCAATCAGGAGATTCAATAATGTAAACAAGTCATGTAAATTCATAGAGTATAACCCTCCTTATTAATCAAGGGTTAAAGTCCCCACAGTTGTGGGGCCCTAGGGTTATTACACTCTCCTAGAGAAGTCAGCCCTAATGAGTTATTGTCAAGTCAAGAATTAGTATAAATAGAGAGAGAGACTCTCTATTTAACACACATTCATACACATTCACTCACACTCAATTGTAGTTCATAACTGAGAAAGAGAGAAGAAGTTGGGACAAGAGAGAGAGATACTACTGCTTTCGGGATATCATCTTATTGTATTTGGGTTTTACTTTTGGTGCTGATTCTATCTCAGAAGAAGTTGCGAGGTTTTCTCCTTTATGGTTTCCCCAAGGAAAATATTTGTGATCATTGTCTCTTGTGATTGAATTTTGTTCTTGTTATTCTCTCAGATAAGATCCTAAGATAATATAGCTTAAAATGTTAAAAATCTAACAGAAATCCATGAAACTAAAGGTGTGAGTGAAGCAAACTATCAAATCCTACCAAGTCGTTATCTATCTGCACAACTCGGCTGATACATACCAAGATCATGACATCTCATCCAATGTTTGAACAAAGGCATGGACCCACTCATCCTTTGGTCGCAATGCCCACAAGGTCTGACACTCAATCATATGATCACTGGGACTATTCCACCCATTGTATCTTCCAGCATGGTACACTTCTGCATCTCCGAAGTGGACTATCATTAGTCTCTGACATTAAGACCATCTAGTGATTGCCTTCTTATGGGTTTCACACCAATGTGTTGGGGTAGCCTTTAATGCTTCCTCCAATGCCAACAACAGTTGTGGTTATGACACCTTATCTTCAAATTCAACAAGAATTTCAGACTACTCAGGAATTCCTTCATAAATTAGCAACTCAATGGTCTCAGCTACGATGTGACACAATGACTTCATAATCAAGCCACACTTTCATACCGACACTTCATGCAAGCGTTTCTGCCAATTTTCTAAGGCATGATCAAAATCAGAAGACACAGAGATAGCGCTGCGCCAAGCGATTACCCCATCAGCAGTCGGATGTACATAATATTCTCAAATATTATATGCATGATCCCATCCTCTAACAACTTGATCTTTCACTGGCTCAATATACATTCACCCTTCTTTTGGAACCATCAGAATAATGACTATGATGTCTTGATTCTCAAAGGTCATTACGCGCTTCTTAAAATTGATCACTACCATACTATCATTGGCCCATCCAATCACCAGTAATGCGGGATAGGAGCCTCCACCTTAAAAAACTTCAATCACATTGAAATCATCATAGGTCTTCATTCCTTCCACCTCCACAACAAGGTGTGGAACACGCCCGATCGGCGTTACTCTAGCCTAGTTGGCCAGTCACAGCTGCACGGGAGACCAACTCAATGTTGGGCTCCCCATATTCTTCCATGTATGTCTTTTCAGAATATTAACATCTGAGCCTAGATCCTAAATTACTGAATTGACCTCATAGTCCCCAATATGAATGTTCATGTGTATTTCTTTTTTAGTCTTTTTCTTATGCAAAGAATTTACCACTGAATCCTTCTGCCCCTTGGTCGGTCGATCCAACAGGTTTTCAATCTCAGTAAGAGCTTCGAGATCTCTTGCCAGAGACAAGCAACTCTCAAGGAAAATATGCAAAGTACCATGTGGTTGTCATGGTCTTGCATCTAAAGTTGAATCAAAATTAGTTGGCATTTCATAGACAAGTAACTTACCAAGATTCCTTCCGATCACTTCACATGCTTCAAAATATGTGTCTTTCTCAGCATCGATGTCAAACTGCACCTTCTTCTTACAAGCCATGCAAATTTTTGGATGTGGACTATCTTCTCCCCTCGTTGCACCTCCACGAGTGATGACTGTGACGTCAACATCTTACATTCTGGGTTCCGCTGATATTGTTGCAACAATTTGTCCCTAGCTATGGTTCAATGGTGGATTCACAGGTTGATTCACATTCTAATTTGTATTATGGTTTTGAATTGGAATTTGGTTTTGGTTATGATTCTGCAGCTGGTTCTGGTTCGACACTTGATTCTGGTTTTGCAAGTGATTCTAGTTCTGTAAGTGATTATAATTCTGCAACTAATTATGGTTCTACAACTGGTTCTGGTTCTGCAACTATGGAACATTTCCTTCCTTCCACCTCGAGATCAGATGTGCACAGTTCTCAACAGTGTGATCAATCGCAATACAATACGTACACGAACACTGCAGGTGTGGGAAATCTCTCTGGGAATTCTTGAATAAACCAAATTATAGCATTTGACTAGTTTGTGATCTCATTACTCCTCCTCGACCAAAGCCTTCATGCCCTCCTCTGAATCCTCCATGAAATCCTCCTTGTTGTTGATACTGCGGCTGATTTAACTGCTACTGCAAGGTTTCAGTTGCTACTGAACATACTGCGCCTATTGTAGAGCCATTTGCATTTGGTTAAACTATGGTTGTGGCATGAAATTCTATGGCGTCTCTTGCGATATACACTCCATCTGTGGTGGTGGTACATATTGTGGTTGAGGTGGTGGTACATACTGCGATTGAGGTGGTGGTTGCACCACCTACGGCTGCGGCTGCTGTACCACCTGATGATCCTCTCCCTTCACATAATAGGAGTCATATGTTCTCTCCTAGAGTAGGTCATATGTATGACAATATTTATCTTCGTGGCCAACAGATCAATAGAATGTGTATTATAGGTTCATCGGTTTCATAACCATCTTCTGCATTATCTAGATTCCTTGTGTCGGTGCCCATATACTTCAAAAATGTAGCACCATGTTACACTACCACAACTCAATGGGTTCAAGGCTCCTAATAACAGATAGTTTCAAAATTATGGGAAAGCATCCTTGGTATGTCCCTCTGCGTGACATCGAGTGTACCATAGATCCTCACTTTTTTCTTTTCCCTTCTCAATATCTTGCAATTGAAGTGTTAAGTTCACTAGCTGTGTCTAAATTTGTTTCATACGGACTGCATTTTATCCAACGGGTGAGGCTTCCAACTTCATGGCGATATCCAGAGCCTCGCTCTATGTCGCGATCTTCTGCTGCATCAGTGGTAGTCTGATATGAGTTAGCAACATTGAAATGACCCATTCCTTATGTTGAATGTCGCTCATATCAAAACCAACTCTTTCCATTAGTGTCTTGAATCTTTCATCGAAATCCCCAACAGTCTCATTAGGATACTGCTTGATTTCCTTCAATTCTGTAATGTACTACGCTTTAGATTTTGGTTTTATGAATTCTTCAATAATTCCTCTCTTGAATTCTACCAATGTCTTCATCGGATTCCCTATAGGAACTTGTACAAACTTCATGTACCAATCTAGTGTGCGACCCCAAAGGGTTTTCTCCAATTTCCCCTTCTTAACATCATCATCTACAGTTTTTATGATAGTCCATACTGCCTCACATAAGAACCAGTATTGTTCTGGATCCTCAGTCCCATTTCCATGGAATAGAGGTAACTTTGCTTTGTCGCCTACCATCCTGGGCCTTCTTCCTACAGATGTTGATTTACTACTAAAATGTTGTTGGCACATCGGACAAGTCGATGTGGACCTTGTGTTTCTTCCTAAATGCGATCTAGTGCATGAAGGTGTGTGAACATTTTTGTTGGGCATTGATCTTACTGCTATCTTGGGCGTAGCTTGATTATCCTATTTGTCGTTGTAGGCTCACTTCGTCCCGTGTGGTCTTCCTTCGTGGTCTTGCATTTTGATTGCAGCATGACCTTCCCCTATCCTCTACCTCTTCTCTTTTCAAAACCTTGCTCCTCCCCTCGTAAGACCACTTTATTCCTTGGATTCCCTCACAGTCTCATCGAAACTTGCACCCATCTACCCTTTATCCTTTCATTCGCCTCCCCCCTTTCTTCACAGTATCAATAGCATCCGCACACTAGAGTACTACTACTCAAGGTGCATCTTCAATATGCCTTTTTCACAAACAAGCATCTTAATTTATAATTGCAAAGACAATAGGAACCTACCTCGCGGTCCATTGAAGAAATCCCTTTCTACTTCGTTGTAGGACTTAGTGGTATCAACCGCGAACTCAGTGATATAGCCTTCCAAGATACTATCTAACCAGAATTCAACAAACCGCGATGCTCTGTTTTCGATTTCCTGCAACTCATGGATCAACTCAGCCATACAAGACATTGGCTCAGCTCCTTGAAAATTTGTCTTCCAATAGGTAAATCGCGACAACCACTCGTACAAGATGATTGGGAATTTAGATAAAAAGTACTTGCATGTACCATCATGTATGTACTATGCCATCCACTTATCTGCCGTCAGTCCAGGGTTATGGTTTTTTGTCTCAGCATATTCTCGTAGCTTCTGGTCGAACCAATCTTGTCGGATTCCACAAATCCTCTCCTCAGTCACAACACGGTCCCTGCAATGGAACCATTTGTTGACACAAACCCAACCAACAAAACCAGTCGACAAGGGTTCCCACTCGGTCAAAACACAAACCACTATGATCTCCCTAAGCACCAGCCTAGACAGGTTTTACCCCGTTTGACAACACCCACGGATTGGATGAAGTCTCACCAGAGATGTTCGAGGGAGAGCTGACAAAACCAATTTTTGGTGGAATGGGAGAGGACATTGTGACATCAACTTATCAGCTTAACTCAATATTAACAGATCATTCAACTTATGCATTCACGCAACCATTCATTATCATTTCTCAATGGCTCACATCATTCAATCATAACTATAGTAAACATATTGATGTGCAAACATATCCAACAAAATAACATTATTTAACACAAGGAAACATCGCATCATCTACAAATTCATGTCATAGATACACATTGTATTCGTATTTGCATTGTGAAAGACAGTAAAACAGAAAAATTGGAAAAGAACACAATGATTCAGTTCAACTTCCACCTTGTCATATTACTTCTGTGCAAAACTCACAGATTCTCAAAAAAATTTCACAGATCAATAGATCTCAGTTCATATGTCCAAAAGTATTCCCAAAAAAAGATGATGATCTCCCAACATTTGCAATTAAACATCTACTTATAGGCTTGTGCCTTTACATTCAAGGTCCACTTAGATAACTTCCTAACTAATTCTTAACTGATTCTATAAAATAATGACCAATATCCACAAAATATGGTAAAAAACTACCAAAGGTGACACAAAATTACATAAAATATTCTATTTTCGCTTACACACCATCTTCCACTTGAACAGTGTCTTTCATTTTACGTAGCATCCATGATGTTGTGCAACCAACTTATCCCAAAACCCATTTCCAACAATGCATTTGGAAAAGAAGCTTAGACAAAGTTTATTTAGTAGTTGGCATGGGAAAGAAGTAAACTTGCATAAGGTGTTACGGAAGGTTCTTAATTGTTAAGCTCTAAATCTTGGGCATAGTCCCCCCTATAGTGTGCACTTTACCCCCCATATGGTGGTGCATTGCATGTTATTTATGTAGGATTGGGTCTATTAGTGGGTATATTAGTTGTTATTCTACACCTTTGTCTCATGTATATAGGAAGGAAATATCTTTATTTGAGTAAGCATTGTATATTGTCTTGTCTTGGGTACACAATACATTTTGTAAGGAGGTTCCTCCCATGAAGAGGATTGTTATTTATCTCTATTATTCATTATTAAGGTGTGGATTAATCTCTTCTTGTCTATTCATACTCTTTTTATGCTATTTCTGGGACTTGGTTGCATAACATTTGGTATTATAGCTCTTTCCTCGAGACTCACTTCTGCAAAACGAGTAATGATGGAATTTTATCTACAAATATTTTTCTACAAGGATCCAAAGATCGAGGTTAAAAACCACTTCAAAAATAGGATAAGTTATCACCACTCTAAAATTAAGATCCTGATCCATTACAGGTTTTGAGCTAATTGTGGAGGAATCTAGGGTTTTTTACTAGTCCAAAACCTAGTCTAAAACATGTGTTCTAGGGAGAAAGGTCATATCTTATCCATCCATGATCGAAATTGAGGGAGATTAGTTGCATCGGAAATAAGACCAACCAAGGTATTTGTGGTAGAAGTTTTATTTGTAGAAACAATATATTGGACACGTGAACTACGGTATAGGTTTTATCTTCTCGATAGGACGAAAATAATAGATTTTTGGATATTTGCAATAGTGTTTTTTTGGAACATCCAAATTAGATCAGACTTGCAGAATTTGAAAAAGGAAAAATCATGGTACCAAAGACTAGGTTTTCATACCAATAGGAGTTGAAATTCTAATTTTATCTTAGTTACAAGTCGTCCCTAAAAGAATCTTCCAATTAGGGTTTCAAACAGGTGTTCTACAAAAGAAGTTCATATATGAGGAATTAAAGATCTAAATTGAGTGAGACCAGTTGAATCTGAAAGAATACATACCCAGGTATGTGTGCTAGAATTTTTAGATACATAAACAAACTATTGGAGATGTGGAATACTGTACAAGTTTGATCTTGTGGATGGGACAAAAATAGGAAGCTTTGGGAGATTTGCAAAAGATTTTTTTGGCACATACAAATTAGGACATACCTACGACATTTGAAAGAGGACACATCATGGTAGCACAGGTAGAAGTTTTAGACCTGAAGAATTCAAAATTCAAATTTATATATATATATATATATATATATATATATTAAATTCCACCAAAAGGAAGTGGAAAGAATCTCACTCCACTCAAACCCCCATAGGATTCATCCCCGACATACGATGAAATGGAAGACATATCTTCTAGAGTGTCTAGGTTGGAAGATATGATTAAAGGAAATGTGAAAATGGATGACTTAGTTAAATTTTAAATATCATGGCTAGTAAAGAATATCTCAAAGGGATGGATACTAAAGAGGATATCAAAGGGTTGGATAGTAAAGAGGATATCAAAAGGGTGGCTAGTAAAGAGGATATGAAAGGGAAGGCTAGAAAAGAAGATCTTCAATACTTGAAGGAATTGTGGAAGGATATAAAACATAATGATTGTATTCCCCATGTATCTACTCAACAGGAGGATAAGGAGGAAAAATATGACTTATTCCAATCACGTCTGAAAAAAATGAAAAACAATTAGAGAGGAGGAATTTGGAATCCTCAAAATTTGTTTATTCACTACAACATCATGGGTTCAATTCAGGTCCAAGGAACTACTTTATCCCCAATATTTGGATGAGAACGTTCGATGGCAAGGATCCAATCACATGGATTTTTCATATGGAGCAATTCTTTGATCTACACTAGGTACCCACTTTGCAAAAGGTAGTTATTGCATCCTTATATTTAGAACTTGATCAATTTGTATGGTACAATGGATTTCTTACCGTAAAAAGGATTCTATTATATCTTGGTATATATTCACAAAATAATTGATTTCACATTATGGGGATGTAAATAGAAACACGTTCCTTAGCCAGCTGGTAAATCTAAAACAAAAGGGTCTAGTTATAGAGCACATCAAGCAATTTCAGTAGTTAACTCTCAGAGTGAAGAATATTTCAGAATACAATTTGTTAGATCTCTTTATTGGAACGTTGAAGGATAACATTCAACATGAGGTGCGTCTCTTTGAACCATCATCCCTAGCAAAGGATTCAATAATGGAAAAGAAGGTTGAAAGTAAAAATATGGTGATGACTACTTGAAATCCACTTCCAAAAGACACAAAGAGAATGATGTTCCTTATAACCAACCTTAGAGGTTGAAACCTCAACAACTAGATGAACAACTAGAGGAAAGTAGAGGGAAAGGTCTATGCTTTAATTGTGACAACAAGTATAGTAAGCCTTGCACCAAAATACAATGTTCTCATAATCTAGGACTTGGATCCATTGGTAATTCACCCTCTCTAAGTTTACTTTATCTTATAGATTATTACTCGAGTCAAGATCAACATTGATTTTGGAACAAGTAATGATTTATTTCTGAAGATAAATTATGATATACTTAAAAAAACGCACTAAGTACATTTCCATTTTTTTAATTGCCAAAATCCACAAATAAATTGAGATTTGAAAGTCCCAACAAAACTAAAATTGTTGAGATAGTCATGTCATTAGTTTTTTTTTTCTCAGAAGGAAAAAATCATGTCCTTGATATTCATTAAATAGAATCAAAGGGCATCTGATGTGCCATCCCTGACCAAGGGTTACAATCATGCAAGGTCATGGAGAGAGTTTCATTCTACTATACACCAATAACAAGTCTCAACTCAACAGAGCTGCCAAGGGGGAGATCATAGAACATTCCCATCAAATACTTAATTCCAGTCAGATATGAAAGGAGAAAACTATCCCTCTAAACCATTTCGACGGTGAACATAAGAGCATCGAGCTTCTGCCTGAAGGTACCTGCTCCAAATCAGTCAATAAGGTGCAAAATAAAAATAGGAGAACATGCTCCTGCACCGAGCTCAAAAGAGCTTGAAAGTGTCATGAGAGGCCAAAAGGCCTTCAAAAATTTCAGAATAGATACCAAATCCAGGAGCCAAAGAAAGGGTAGACTTCGATAGGCTATCTACGAGCTGATTATGTTCACGGTAGATATGGATGAAAGACAAGTGATGAAAGCAGGTACAGATTTTTCTTGTATCCCTGCACCAGTGACTGAGATCAGGTGGAGAAAGGGCATTAGTACCCTTTTCCCAATTAATAATGACAGATGAGTCACCAAAAATGTTAAGTGTGGGTATCCCCATCACCTGGGCAGTATGCAGAAGAGCCCAAAGCCCTATCAATTCAGCTTTAGTATTGGTGCAAGTTCCATCCCCCAAAGCAAACTCAAAGGAATGAGACTCATTTAGGAATAAGCAGAAACCAACTCCTTCATTATTGTTTGCAGATGCCCCATCAAAAAAACCACAGGGGTAGACAAGAATAGGACCTGAGCCTAGGGCTCTAGGATTTTTTGCCTTTATACTAGGAGGTCAATATATCTGAGAGAAGTTTGCAATCTGATGTATTAAGATCAAGACATGCATCTTTTTTCCTTCAAATATGTAAATATTCCTTTCTTTCCAGATAGCCCACATTGCAAAAAAAGGAAGGTAGCAGCAGACTGAGTATTTAGTAAACTTGACAATCCAATTCCCCAGAAAAGTACAGAGATTATCGCACTGGTATGGGAGTAAGAAGTGGTACTGTTCACTCAGATGAATAAAAACACTCTTCCATACAGAGTATGAAGAAAATATATACTGAACACTATCTTCATTTGCACTGCAAAGTGCACATAGGCCAGGCCCTATCCATCCTCTCTTCTGGAGATTGTCCCACGTTAGTATTTTATTCTCCATAGCCAGCCAAATAAAACAACTAATTTTAATGGGCAGAATGCCAGACCAAATGTGGGAAAGTAATCTGTTACTGACCGGGGAAGATGAAGATTGTATAATACAATCATAAACATGTGTAGCAGATACAGAACCGTTTGATTTTTTATGATCCCATACAAGAGAATGAGACAAAATATTGAGCCTTATCCTTCCAAGTTCCAGACCCCTCGTGTAATTGTCCCATGAAATCTTCCATTCACCTGCAATGCATAGGTCCTTGGTCGTATACCAATATTGGTGCAAACCTGGTAATATATTACATGCTTGCGAGAGAGTGGTAATTCCCAGGTCCTCCAAGAATTCTCTGAGCCCTATAGGTAGAGAATGAGGAGATTGAGAATTTATGATAAGATCGATGCCCACAAGAACATCTAGACCATTACCCACTTCCCAAGCTAAACACCTTCCCAACCATGGAAGTGTTTGCAGAAACCCTTTCCAAATAATTGAAACTCCATGAACATTTAATTTTTTACCTCTGAGCCATGCCACCACCGAAAGGTTCTTCGGGTACTTACCAATTAAAACATGATGCCACAACCCATTGTTTTGGAAAACCATCAAGAATTTTTTTAATCTAAAAGTAATACTGAACCAATGGAGGTTTTTTATGCCCCATCCACCGTTCTCTTTCGACCAGGAAAGGTGCTTCCAACAAGATAAATGATACCTATGTTTATTTCCTGTGGAACCCCATAAAAAAGCAAAGGTTAAACTTCTAAGCTTTTTTAAGATAGAGACTGGAATGGGTGCAAGGCCTAGCCAATATACTCGGAGACTAGACAAAACAACTTGGACAAGGATCGAACGGCCACCAAGAGAAAGATACTTATGAGACCAGTGATATATTTTGTTTTCAAATTTATGTATCAACCAATTCCTATCACTGACCTTATACCCCAGTGGTTTAAGAAAATAGCCAAGGTACTTAAAACTAGAGGCAATAGGTTCCATTTTATAAGGCAAAACCCTAGCAATGTCAACAAGAATACCTTCATCCACATTCTTGAAGAGGAAGCAAGATTTTTCCATACTGATGCTCATCCCTGAAGCCTTATAAAAAGTACTTAAAATAACTTCAAAAGAAATCCATTCAAGCAGGGTACCAGTACCAAGCAGGATCACATCATCCACAAAGAGGAGGTGTGTGAGGGCAAGAGCAGAAGAAATTTTTATACCTCTGATGAGACCATTCTCCCTGGCATCGGAGATCAAGATACTGAGACCTTCAATAACAAGTATGAATAGTAAGGGTGGCAAGGGACAGCCTTGTCTAATTCCCCTTGAGGCATTAAAGAACTTAGAGGGAGTACCATTAATCAGTACAACAAAATTTGTTGAAGTGAGGCATCCCATTATCCAATTAACACCCAAGAGAGGCATCCCAATTTGAATCAAAATGAGTCTAATGTAAGACGAGTTCACTCTGTCAAAAGCCTTCACCAAATCCAGTTTGAGGATGAGAGCACAAGTGTTCTTGGTTTTCACAGTATGGAGAGTCTCCTGGGTAATTCCTATAGGTTCCACAATCTGACAATTTTTTAGGAATCCATTCTGCTATCTGGAAATGTGAGAATCCAGGAAAGGATTCAGTCGAACAACAATAATCTTAACAATCAGCTTGTACAACAGATTACACAATGAGATAGGTCTAAAGTCAGCAAAGGTTGTGGGCTTATCGTTTTTAGGAATCAGGACAAGGAAAGTGGAATTTAGAGAGGGAGAAATGCAACCTGAAATCCTAGCACTTTCAATAGCAGACAATAATTCATTTCCCAACAGGTCTAAGAAGTGTAAGTAGAACTCGACAGGCCATCCATCGGGACCGAAGCTCTTATCCTTTTTGAAAGATTTCAATGCTCCTTCAATCTCAGACTGAGTAACAGGTTCAATGAGACTAGGGTCCTACTCATGTGAGATCATAGTGGGGTAAAGCATGACAACCTTGAGTTGGGCTAGCAAGCAGGTTTGTTTATCATCTCAGAAAATATGAGCAAAATGTCTTTGGCCCAGCTCTTTAAGAGTAATCTCATCCTCAATACAGTGTCCATCATCATCTTCTAAGGACCAAATAGTATTACGATTTCTTCTTCCTGAGGCCAGAGCATGAAAGAACTTGGTGTTAGAGTCACCATACAGAGCCCACTTTGCTCGACTCTTGGGTTGCCAAGTGAGTAAATTGTGATCCAGCAGCTTCTTTTTTTTGGATCTTAGTAGATTCAACTGATCCTCATGGGTGATAATACCCGATAGTTGAAAAATAAAGTATAACCGATAATAACAACTCCTCTACCCCCATAACCATAAACCCTTTTCTAAAATTTATTACGATACATTTATTATTTTATTTTTTAAATGTAAATATAATTTTTTTTATTGAATATAACGAAGAATTTAGAATGTAAATTATTTAAGATCAATATTGCCGAGGTCTTAGTTAATATAATGAAGAATTTGCAACGAAAACGTGGCCAAAGTCTGCGGTCGAAAAAGTGTCTAGGCAAGGCAAGGCGGGCCGCAGCAGCTGGTGTTCAGTTTGATACTGATCCGTATATCAGTCCATCTGGGTTGGCAAAAATTAATGTAGAGCAAGTTTATCGTTGGTTGTTGGATCTCAAAGTCTTAATATTAAGATTTAATAGTGTTAATATTAAGATTTAATCTTAATATTAAGATTTAATAGTGTTAATATTAAGATTTAATAGTCAGCAATGAATTTGTTCAAAGTGTTAATATTAGGAATTAATAGTAAGCAATGAACTTGTTGCAATCATTGCTTTGTCGTAAGCTAATTAATAATGGCTATCTGGCCATCTCAGTTCAACTTCAATTGTATTGTTTTGGCCAGTCATCTCAGTTGGCCTTCAATTTGATATAACTTTCAATTTGATACAATAGTTGTTCAAAGTGTGTTAATATTGAGATTTAATAGCCACCAATAAACCTGCTGCAATCATTACAATCATTGCTATTGCAATCATTACTTTGTCTAATTAATAATGGCCATCTCAACTTTCAATTTGATAAAACTGTGGTTTAAAGTGTGTTTAAAGTGTGTTAATATTGAGAAACCAACAATAAACCTTTTGGAATCATTACAATCATTGCTTTGCCAAGGCTAATTAATAATTGAGAGTTGTCTAAACAGTAGACTTTTTGACTTTTTTTTCCAGCTGGTTTTTACCAGTTTTTAGCCATGAATCTTCACAGAATTTTCAAAACTCTCAAAAACACTGCTAAATCTTACAGAGTATGGATGTTCTGGATTTTTATGTCATTTGATTTCATTTATGAACTTAAAATTGCCCAACAAACAACATAAATTACAAATTTTATGGATTAAATTCACCAAACTATGGCAAATTCCGGCATGCCTGAAAAGTAAAAAAAAGTCAAAAAGTCCCCTAGGTTAGACAGCTCCATTTCAATTGTACTTCAGCTCCATTAATAATAGCCATCTCAATTCAACTTCAATTGTAATTATCTTGGCTTGTCACCGCAGCTGGCGTTCAGTTTGATACAATGCTGTCCATGATCCGTTAAAGATATCAGTCCATTTCCGTTCAACTTTTATTGTACTTTTCTTGGCGGGTCGCCGCAGCTGGCGTTCAGTTCGATACAACTGCTGTTCATCATCCGTTAAAGATATCAGACGAATTCCGTTCAACTTTAATTGTACTTTTCTTGGCGGCCAGCGGGTCGTAGCCGCTGGCGTTCAGTTTGAAACAAGTGCTCTTCGTGACCCGTTAAAGATATCAATCCATCTCGGTTCAATTTCAGTTGTACTTTTCTTGGGTCAGTTCGAATGGTAGTAAATCAGCAATAGATTCAGATTCATTATAATTCTGTATTTGTCAGGTTGATATTGATTATTTTTATTTTTATTTGAAGGTGCAAACTTGTTTTCAAACTTGTATACTTTGAAAATGTTTTGCATTTTTATTAAAATGAAAATTTAACTTTTAATTACTATAATATTTAGCTTTAATTAAATATTCTTAATTTATCTCAAGTTTTAGTTTTATAGACTTTCAAAATGCTAAGATCCATAAAAAGCTAAAACAATGTAATTATAGAAAAAAAACCATTAACCTTAGGTGCATTTCAAACCCAATACCTGGGGAGAATAATATAGTTTCTACCTTAAAAACACCAACAAGGAAAAAATTTGGTTTCAAGTCATCTTCTCATATTTTTTTTTATGTAGACAAGTTTGTAAAAAATTGTGGTATAAAAATAATTACAAGTGTAATGCTGAACAAAGTGCATCTTTTGTCTCTTTTTTTAATGCTTGGTTCTTTTGATAACCTCTAAGTCTCGCTTGGGATGGCACTAAACCTTCTATTTCATTTTCTTAGAATTAATATTTGTAAAATATTTTGACAGCGGAGGTGAGATTACCTCCCATAGGAGGTTGAGAAAACCATAAATGCATGACACCAACAAAACCATTGAGTATAATTTCAAATTGACCTCTAAAAATGTGATTCTTTGAATTTGAATAAAAGGATCTCATTTCTTGCTTTAGATCTTCAAACAAACTCTATTTGATGGGAGTTTTAGCAACATATT
The DNA here is from genome assembly GCA_001517045.1 of Pseudotsuga menziesii. Classification (NCBI taxonomy): domain Eukaryota; kingdom Viridiplantae; phylum Streptophyta; class Pinopsida; order Pinales; family Pinaceae; genus Pseudotsuga; species Pseudotsuga menziesii. The sequence continues at coordinate 12,277 of LPNX010272489.1, read as the reverse complement.
TGAGGGTGGAGTAGGTAGATTGTGAGAGTGGGAGGAGGGAGAGAAGGAAGGAGTGCAACGTGATAGCGAATGGATGAGTGGATAGGATGAGAGTGATTGAGGCGAGCTGTGGATGGGTGAGTCGAAACTGAGCTCAAAAGCGGGAGGATCAACTTCTCTGATATGAATGTCACAACCATATCTGGTTGACTTCCATTTGAAGAAATGAATGTATGAATATAATAATTGATGGATGATTTACAAATGGGTAGGCCACCTTTAAATATGGTTGGCCATTTCCATGTTGGGTCCATTCCTCATATTTACAACTAATGTTTCATTAATTATCTCAAACTATTATTAATTATTAATTATTGTTTTATTTTCTATTTGTCTTCGTAACATTGCCTTCACCTTAGGAAAGTTGTCCTCAAAGCTTGATTTTTCTGATGTTGTCCTTCACTCTGATTCTATGTCAGTAATAGAATCAAACGAGATTTCTTCTACAGAGTCTGCACTTCTTTTTCATTCATGATTTTGCAATGTAGTGTCTGGTTGTTCCTAGACTTATGGCCTTGGATCTAGTCATCACCACATCGACGACATGCATTTTTTTTTCTAACATTATGTAACATACCCATATAACCTACTAAAATGCATATATATAAAAAAATTCACTGCTATAAAACATGGGCCATGAATCTTCCTCTAACATTCATTCCTAAGATTAATTGTTTTTGCAAAAGTCCTTCCGCAAATAAAAGGTCCTTTTCGCAGTTAAAAACTCCCTTCCGCAATGCGAACTGTGGATTGTGGAAATATCACATTTTCTTTATGCTTTCCTTTTCACCTTCTTCTTTCTGCATTCCGCAATGCGGATTGCGAATTGCGGGAACTCCTTATTTTATTTATATTTCTCTTTTAATTTCTGCCTTCCGCATTCCGTAATGCGGATTGCAGAAAACCCATATTTTCTTTATATTTTTCTTTAACTTTTTCCCTTTCAGATTTTGCAATGCGGATTGTGGAAAAATTAACAATTTTACGAGTTATCCTTCCCTCTTTTCACATTCTGCAATGCGGAATGCATAAACCCTTATATTTCCACAATTTTCCCTTTCGCTTTCTGCCTTCCACAATGCAAATTGCGAAAAAACTTATATTTTATAAGTTTTTCCTTTCCACCTTCTGCATTTCGTAATGCGCATTGTGTATTATGGAAACCTTAACATTTTTAACAGTTTCCCTTTCTGCATTCTGCATTCCACAATGCGGATTGTGGGTTGCAAAAACTTTAATATTTTTAATAGTTTTCCCTTTCCCCATTCTGCATTCTGCAATGTGGAATTATGGCTTGCAGAAACACTCCCATTCCTTATAAATTTCGATACTATGTTTCATGTGTGAATTTTATTAGGTGAAACCCAGGGTTTCCCACCTTTCGTGGCCTCATAGCCTTAGGTGGGAGTTTGTTTCTTAAGTCAGGTTATAGCTTTGGGAATACACAATGGGATTTAGTAGCTAGTTGCCACACTTTCCATCACGGATTTATCTTCATCTAAAGACTAAACGTATTATACATGAACTTCGACGAGTAAAAAATCCCCCAAGGGCTCTACCCTAGTGGGCCCCAATAGAATATTGGGGCACACCCCCTCCAAAATGGGTAGTTTCATACTCAAGGTATCCCCCACTACCATGCATTCTATGGCATTCCCCATTACCATGCATCCTATGGCATCCATGATACCAGTAGTAGGGGGATACCTTGAGTATGAAGCTACCCATTATGGAGGGGGTGTGCCCCAATATTCTATTGGGGCCCACTAGGGTAGGGCCCCTGGGGATATTTTAAGGTTTTAAAACCCAGAACAACACTCAAGCATCCCCACAAGGGTCCCTTACCAATGGTCTTTGATAGTGGGGTCCTAAGTTATCTAAGTACTCTTGCAGGAGTAAACATACACCACTAGAATAAGCATACAACCACATCCCAAGTCTTAGTCAATCCAAATCAGAGTAGATGTATTACATTATTAGTAATACAAATGAACAAAGAAGTCACAGTTATTCATAACAGAGCATTTGTATTACTTCATTAGTAAACCAAATGAACAATGCAGTCACACTCATTCCTATTAGAGCAATGGCATTACTTCATTATCAAACCAAGTGAACTATGTAGTCACAAACATTCATAACACGGAAAATGTATTACTTCCTTAATAAACCAAATGAACTATGCACTCACAGTCACTCATAGCAGAGCCAGGGAATTACCCCCTTGGTGAACCATATATCAATGTAGCCAGTGGTAACTAAACAGAGGAGAAGGTATTATCCCATTAGTAAATTTTCTACCTAGTGCGGTCCTAGCCATTAAAACTGGAGCATAAATATTTCATTATTATGAATCCATGAGAGCATTGCAAGTTATTGTTAAATACCACAAGAAAGGGGTATTACACCATTGGTAACCTTACAGAAAATGCAGTCATAGTGAATTAAACAAAGCAGGGGAATTACACCATCACATAAGCAAAATTTCATTTAGCCTAAGAACTGGTACTTATCATTTATTGACATTGAAACCCCTGGTTACACACATACAGATATGCCCTAGGCTTAATAGAGTTGCAGAAACATAAACACAGTAATGGAACCTGTTTGCAAGGTGAGCTGCAAGGAAGAGGGGACAACCACGTTCCACCCAACCGTAGATTTGGCACATATGCTCTATGTCCCCAATCACCCCTGAGCTAACTCTACGTGTCAAGAGCAGAGACAGATGACCTTAGGTTCAATTTTCTAGTGAGAAATCAATTGTCTAACACATAGTGCTCACACAACAAGAGTTCAATCTTTCCCAGCATACTCAGCAGCGTCCTGCTTCCTCGCATATGCTTTGCTTTTATTGCTTTTCATTTTGGTTTTGGTTTTTTTCCTAGGTATTTTGTAGCTACAACCTATTCCCCAAGGAATCTCTGCTTCTTGCTATGTTCCCTGATTTACCCAGGGTGTATCCAGTGCCATCATGGCAATTCCGGCGCCTAGTATACTAGCCTGAGAGTCGCTCTTTTTCGCCTCCACAATGGCATGCAAAGTTCCTATTTCAAGGTGTCTTTTCCCCATCGTTCATCATTATATTTGCAAGCCAATGTTTTTGTTACAGCGTTCCTATAGGGACCGATTGGTGGATTCCAAACTAGCCAATCTCAATAAAATTACAACAGTAAATCAAAAATTTTACAAAAACGTTTATCTGTTGGGGGATATTGCATACTACCCCCCTTAATAGAACATTGTCCCTAGTGTTCTTAGTATTCCTCCATCGCTTCTAGGAATAAACCCGGGTACTCCTTTCGCAAAACTTCTTCTAGTTCCTAGGTCGCCTCCTCCATTCTAAAGTGCTTCCATTGCACCTTAACCCAAGTGACGTCCAAGTTGCGAAGTAATATTTCTTTCCTGTCCAGAATGCGCAAAGGTTCCACCTGAAACTCACCTTCGGGTTCCACCTACACCACATTCCAATTAATTATATGAGTAGAATAAAATATATACTTCTTCAGTAATGAAATATGAAAAACATTATGAATTATCAAGTGTGCTCGAAGAGAAAGCTTGTATGCCATGGATCAAATCCTTTCCAAAATTTGGAAGGGTCCACAGAACCGTGGTGCTAACTTGGTACAAATTCCTAATCTAAGGGAGATCTTTTTGGGCTTGAATCAGAGGTAGACATGATCTCCGACAAAGAACTCTTCCCACTGTCTCTTCAAGTCAACATAACTATTCTGGCGATCTTGTGCCACTTTCAAGTTATTTTAAACTTCTCTAACAATTCCTTCCATGTCCTGCAACATTTCAGGTCCTACTATGAAACAATCCACGGGACTATCCCAGGTAATAGGGGTAATACACTTTTCCCATACAAAATTTTGAATGGGCTCATCCTTGCTGAGGCCTGATAACCATTATTTTATGCAAACTTCACCATATGCAAATAGTATTCCCACTTAGTGGGTATTTCCATGACATACATCCTTAGCATATCTTCGATGACTTGATTGGTTCGTTTTGTTTGTCCATCTGTATCAGGGTGATAACTTGTTCTGAAATTTATCTTGGTTTCTAACCCTGCAAACAAGGTTTCCAAAAGTTGGATGTAAACTTAACATCCCAATCAGAAATTTCCATCTTCGGTACTCCATGAAGTCGGAATACTTCCTTCAGGAATATTTCTACAACATCAACAACTTTATAAGTTGAACTTACAGGAATAAGATGAGCTGACTTTCTTAACTTATCTATTACAACCATAATTGAATCATGTTGTTTTTTGGGTTAAAGGAAAACATGTGATAAAATACAAAGATATTACCTCCCATTTCCATTTAGGAATTGGAAAAGGTTGTAACAAACCTGTTGGATGTTGATGTTCATACTTCACATGTTGACATTTCAAACACTTAGACAGATAAACAACTAAATTTTGCCTTTAATTTAGGTCAAAAGAATCGGTTTCTGAGGGCTGTTATCATCTTTTGGTAACTAGGGTTCTCTGCATAAGGTGGTTTGTGCATTTCATCTAGAATAAAAAAATTTAAATCTGCAACATTAGGCATGCATAATCTCTCTTTAAACCAAATCAACCATTTCCGGTCTACTCTGAATTATGTCCCATTCAACTTTACCTCGTCTTTTAGCAACTTATTTAGTAAATTTTCATACTTAGCATCATGTATGCTAGTTGTTTTTATGTTTCTCATCATATCACTTTTTGGTTGTCTCTTACTAATCTCGTATACTTCATGAGTTTGTCGACTAAGTGCATCATCCACCCTAGTTCCTTACCCTTTATATGTTTTACTTCAAACTCGAATTCACTTAAGAAGGCCATCCACCGTGCTTGTCTAACATTCAATCCAGGCTAAGTAAATAGATTCTTCACGCAGGTGTTATATGTCAACAAGAGGAACTTCTTCCTTAACAGGTAGTGGCGCTACATTTTCAAGGCATGCACTACAACTGCTAATTCTAGATCATGCACTACATAATTTCGTTCATGTTCCTTTCATTTGTGATATTCATAACATACCACAAGTCCTTCTTGAGATAAGACTCCCCCCAATCCCTCCTTACTAGTGTCAGTACAGGCCGTGTAGTCTTTATAGGGGTCAACCACCTTTAATATTGGATCCATGGTTAATAATCTCTTTATATTTTCAAAACTCTCCTAACACTTCGAGGACCACACAAACTTCAGTCCTTTCTGCTACAAGGAAGTAATGGGATAAGCTATTTTTGAGAATCCTTGGATGATCCACCGGTAGGAACCGGTGAGTCCCATGAACGAACGGATGTCAGCGACATCTTTAGGCACGGGCCATTCTGAAATAGCCTTTATCTTTTATGGGTATACTATGATCCCATTTTCTGAGATAACATGGCCTAGGTACTGAATTTCTTTCTTAAATAATTAACACTTCTCGAACTTAGCATACAATTGGTTGTCTCTTAAGGTTTGCAGCACAATCCTTAAGTGTTGTTGATGTTCTTCCTTTGTCTTGGAGTATATTATGATATCATTAATGAATATCAACACAAACTAATCTAGGTACTTGTTAAACATACTATTCATCATAAACATGAAAGTAGCAAGAGCATTAGTTAAGCCAAAAGGAATTACTACGATTTCATAATGCCCATATCGAGTTCTGAAAGATGTTTTACTCACATCCTCTTCTTTAATCCAAATATGGTGATAACCAAATTGCAAGTCTAACTAGGAGAGTATTTTCTCTCCCCCTACTTGATCAAACATATCGTTAATTCGAGGCAGAGGATACTTTTTCTTGATGGTTACTTTATTCAGTTGTCTATAGTCTATGCAAAGTCTTAGAGTCCCATCCATTTTCTTAACAAATAAAACTCCTGCTCCCCAAGGGGACACATAAGGCTTGATGTAACCCTTATCTAGTAGTTCTTGTAATTGAATTTTCAATTTAGTTAACTCAGGGATTCTCATATGATAAGGTATCTTAGATATCGGTGCAGACCCATGTACAATCTTAGTGGAAAAAACCATTTCACATTGAGGGGGTAGTCTTGGTATCTCTTTTGGAAACACATCCATAACCTTACTTAAGACTAGGGGGTCCTTTACCTATGTTTGACCTTCACTAAGGAGAAGGTCAACGACCCGTACTGCCACTAGTGCAAAATGAGAGATTAGTGACCAGGAGACCAAAAATTTTGGTCACCACAATTTTTTTCAAGGGATAAATGACCAAAATTGATAAATTTAAGCGAGCTAACTAAAAAAGACCAAGATAAATGACCAATTTTGGTCACATGATAAAACTAAACTAAAAAAGACCAAGATAAATGACCAATTTTGGTCACGGGGTATCTAGAAAAAAATGACCACATAACAATTGGTCATTTATTTGGTCATTTTTAGTTGTGGATCAGTTCGGCAATGAAAAATTACAATTTTGACAATGTTGTATATTTTACTAAATTCTAAGACTACAAATGGATTCATAGACACCCCAAAACTTAGTAAATTGCAGAGCCTCATGTGTTACAACTCCACTGTTAACACCAAATTAACTATGACAATGTCCTAGTGATGAGCTATTACTTATATATTTGAAAATAACTATACAAATATACCTATATACATTTGTTTTTAAATATTTTATTTATAAATAATTTTAATTATTAAACTATTTACATTATAAATTTAAAAAAATGTTACTAAATATTTTTTATTATATACTCATAATACATATAAAATTTTAGAAAAATATACTAAGTAATTTTTTATTATATACTATTAATACATATAAAAAAATTAAGTTGAACAAATATAAATATGATAAGTAATTTTTTATTATATACTATTAATATATATAAAAACATTAAGTTAAACCAATACAAATATGATAGAATTCAAGTTAAACAAATACAAATTTCATTCTATCATGTTAGTGTAGTTTCACAATTTGGGTTTTGGCGCCAACGTGAAGTGGTGGGTGCCAATGTAGAACAATCTTACATTTCACTCAAGCTCAAGCCCAAGGTGACCTTGTTCAAGGCTTCAATGGCACAAGGTGTGTTTCAATCTAAGGCCATTTTGCCTTGTTTTCTTCCCTCCGCACGGCATTTTGGTGATTACCAGGATGCTACTGCGATGCAATGAAATATTCATCTCAGATCTTCAGGATGGAGTCCAATTCAAGGGTTTCTGCAATGGAAATCATGGTATTTTTGAGGGGTTCTTTCCCTTTTGTTCAGCTAAAATCCGACATTCAGAGATTCGATCTGACTACCATTTCATCATTCCCTTCGAGGAATTCGGGTTCACACACAAAGGCCTCCTGGAAATCTATGTGAAGGATTCCTCGTACAAGGCCATCAAAGAGAATGATATCGACCTGGAGTCCATGGGGTTCTTCCTAAGCACCAGAGATGTTTGGCTTCACGTATTACAAGATCTGGAACTTGGAGAAATTCGTTGTGTACTTGAGAGTAAGCTCATCACACCCCTCCTTACATTTAAGGATTTGGAGAATTCATTTCCCTTCAACAAAACTTTCAAAGAGCTCGAAGCAAACCAGTTTACTCTGGTCTTTGCCAATTGTATCTGTGACATCGTGGTTTCAATGGATGTAACTATAGTTATTTAAAATCTTGAGGGGGGCGATGATGGCACCAGGCATTATCTTTCGGCCGATGAAACCCTTCAGTTGAACCTTTTTTTCACTGTCTTTGATATCTGTTGCGCTGGTTGGGGTTTGGATCTACGTGGTTATGAAAAAATGTCTTATGACCTACCGGACCCATGTATTCATGGCCGCCCTCATCTATTTGAAAGTTCTAAATCTACTCTGCGAGGAAGAGGACAAGTCTTTCATTAAGAGAACCGAAAAAACCCATGGATGGGATGATCTGTTTTATATTTTTAGTTTTCTGAAGGGAATTATGCTTTTTACCCTAATTGTCTTGATTGGCACCGGCTGGTCCTTCTTTAAACCCTACTTGAAAGGCAAGGAGAAGAAATTTCTCATTGTTTTCATTCCCTTGCAAGTCTTAGACAATATTGCTACTGTGGTGATCAATGAGACTGGGCCGTATGCCAAGGATTGGCTTGCCTGGAACCAGGTGTTTCTCCTAGTTTACATGATCTATTGTTGTGCTGTCTTGTTCCCCATTATCTGGTCTATAAATAATTTGCACCAGGCTGCACATACTGACAGCAAGGCAGTTGTGAATCTGATGAAGTTGACTCTATTCAGACAGTATTACATTGTGGTGGTCTGCTATATTTACTTCACTCGCATCGTAGTTTATGCTCTAATCACCATAACTACTTACCAGTATGCCTGGATTAGTGTCATGGCTGGAGAATTGGTAACCCTTGCATTCTATGTGTTCACTGGTTACAGGTTCCGTCCGATTGAGCACAATCCCTATTTTGTGGTCGACAATTATGAAGAGGAGGTTGTTTCCCAAACATTGAAGCTGGAAGACGACTTTGAGTTGTAAGAAGGTAGGGATCTAATGGATCCCTTGGGGTTATGACTTAGGAATCAAATGATGATATCATTTTGGGTACTAGTTGCTGTTAAAGTGCCAAATAATCTTGGAAGTAATCATAGCACAGAGGGATTAACAATGAGGGGTGAATCTGCTTTAAATGAAGCCTGATCTTCTCAGTCTTGTTTCTGGACTGTATGAATAGATCTCAAGGTACATTTCAATAGGCCAATTTAGTCTTGTAATGTTCTTTTGCTTGTTATTTTTGTAATTGGAACAATTTCTCTTTGGTATGAGTTTGTAATGTTTTTTTTCGGTTGAATTTGATCACCCTTTTTTTTAATTAAAATTTTTGTATAACCCTAGAACTCTAAAATTGCTTTAGAAATTGCTCAAATGCAAGATAAAGATTATGGTAGCTTGGAAAAAGGATTATCCAAGTAGTCTGTTGAACAAACACTTGTAAAAAAGAGTATGGATAGCCCCTCCATCCGTTTTTCATTGTTAAGGTTTTGTCTTGAGTTCTTAATTTCCAATCAAATGTACCTAATTTCCTCCTCTTTTGGTATCTGGTAGATCTTTTCTTCAGCCGCCAGAGCTTGTGATTGGAAACCTAGTTTATGTGGTGTTCAACATTTGCAATTAACTGGTAAATATTCTTTCTTTAGCTACAAGAGCCCGTGATTTGCTTGGAGAGCATGTGGTTTGAAGGTTTCGGATGCCTGCCCATGGAGTGCCTTCTCTGTTGTTTTGCGTTTGTGGGTAAGAACTCTTTGGAATTTCAAGATCTATAATTTGAGCCATGTTTTACTATTTTATTTTCAGTGATAAAAACTCCTCTTTTTTTCTACAAATATATGACTAATATTTTGGCTACCCCATCGCAGTTTGCGATAGTGGGTGTTTTAGGTGTTTGATATATGGTGTATGTTGATGAACTGTTGTTGCCATAGTGGGTGTTTGGGTGGCAGATATCCCATATATTTGCCCCAGTTGTAGTTTGTTTAGGCCTAAACCTTCGAAGCAACTTGAAGACATCTCCATTCCAATGGTTAGTGTAGGTTTTGATATAGCTTATGTATTTTTTTTAATTTCAGAATATCTTGATGAAGGAATGCGACTGCCAAAAAATACATCTGTTTTAGTGCGCCGAGTTCCGGGAAGGCCTCGCATGCCAATTGCGACAGAGAAGAAAGAATAGTACACCCTTTCACCTCTGTGTTAATTTAGGTTATATTTATAGTTTTTACAATGTAAATGGTGGCTTCGAGTTTGCAGTGCATTTATTTGGATATGCTACCAGTTCCTATAATCTAGTATGGTGTATGAATGATGTTTCAACTTTCTCAGCATTATGAATATGTGTTTTATGAATAGGTTCCAGTCAAACACTTTCAAACAAGGCCCAAGGGGGAATTATCTTGAGACTCCATATGCCTTGGGGATTGGCACTAGTCTTCAATGTTCATAACCCTCCCATCACCTATACTACAAAGAAGACCTCAATTTTTGCTAATACTAACTCTTAAAATCCTTGTGCTTCATTTTCATAGTCTAGTATCCTAGGGAAGAGCCCCCCCCCCACCTGTCTTGGAGAAGAGACAACCAGAAGTACAAAGAGGTGGTTATCGAGGTGACAGTGGGTAACACCTCTAAGTTATAGTTGGGGTAAAATTGTCCTTTGGGGCTTTAATCACACATGCTAGTTCAAGCTGTATTATATTTAAATATTTTACATCAAACACCAAAGGATTGGGATGGAATTGTAATGTGTTTTGTAGGTATCCCAGCCTCAAGTGCTCATCCCTTTCCAATCTCATCAACCATATAAAAAAGTCTTTCATTTTTCACCCTTCTTTAAGCTAGAAATCTGGCTGCCATCTTTTATAGATTTCTAAACCATCAAGTGAAGGTATTTTTCACTCTTTGTATCATTCCTAGGTCTTGATTTCCATAGTTCATTTATGTTTTGCAGTTAATTTATAACAGAAAATAAATCTGCCTCTTAATACTTAACACAATTTTTTCTTAGGTGTTTTGTGCTAATAACTTACCTTTTGAAATCTGTATGGTTTTATCAAGTTTTACAGATTTCTTATGGTCGTTTTTTGCTCATTTTTCTTAGATAACAATTTTGGAATAAGTACCACTAAATCATCTTCTAAATCTGGAATTTTAGTGAGCAACTAGCACATTGGCTTTTTCAGATTTGACACTTTAATAGTTGCAAATTGTTCATGATGAATTTCTATTTTATGAATTTGGCTTTCTTTCTTGCATAACAACACTTATTCTCTTTCCTTCAAGCAAAGATCTTTAGTTTTATGAATGGTTATTTCTAGATTAATTCATTGGGCAATAATCTCTTGTTTTAATTAATAAACACATCTACCCTAACCAAGTGATTTACACATTATTGATTACTTCTGGAAATTACTTGTGCAAGTTACATAATCTCTAAATTTCCATTGTGCAAATTCATGGGATGCCAATTCAAGGACTTGAACACTAATTGTGGATTGATGATTCAGTTTTGTATGTCCTTTGCCACAATTTTCTTGTTGCAAAGTCTAAGATTAACTGGTTGTCTACAATATTTCAATTGAGCATTTGTTATATTTGAGCATCATGAGTTTTATTGGCTTAATCTACATTTAAAAAATGATTCTCATCACTTCAATAAATTTGGAAATTACTTGAATTTTAGAGGATCTAACACTTAATAAATTTAAGATCCTTTGAGTGACATCTTGCTGCATAAATTTTCTCAAGCAAGGTCTCATCTTGGATTTAAATATTGTGCTTTAATCATATATTGGGCTAATCACCTCTTGCAATTCACTTGATTTGGAATACAATTTAATTTATGGCTTATAAACCCACTTAATCATCACTCAAACATTTAATCATTGTAGAGTTTATTTTCTGCATTTCTCTTCAAATTTCAGAATTGATGATTTTTATATGCAACTGGATATACTATATTACTACCTTTATGTTCAATTTGATGGATGGAGCAATGTTATGTCGAGTCTCTCTAATATCTTTTAAGTATTTCCATTTCAATGTGTTTGATTCACTTAGAATATCAATCATTTGCACACCCAAACATTTTCTTTTGGGGAATCAACTTTCCTTGCAAAATCACTGGTACATTTAATCTAGTTAAAAAACAATCCTCTCCAAGCTCTCTTCATTAGGAATCGTCTAATCAACCCTAGAGAGGCCTCCCTTGACCTCTGAGAGCTGGTCAAAAGTGAGAGAATCCAGTACTAAGGTGACAGTTGTGATTTCTTTCAAAGTTGCTTCTTGGTAGCAGTAGTGGGTTGGGACTTTTCCACTCAAGTGCTAAATCAAACTATAATAAGGCTGATCAAACTGTAATAAGTCTCATCTGAAATATTAAATTACAGCAGTGATATATCACTTCCCTTCAATCCAATTTCATTTGGCAGCCCACGAGAATAACTACCATATGAGTGTACTCCAATACTACAATGATACAACTGTTAGGGCACACTTTTCAAGGTATAGAACAAATTTGAAATGTTTTATTACAATAGATTAAAACAACAGCAAATCTGCTCCGTTATCTTCTGGATGTTTTAACTCACTTAATCAATTCAGCTATGTATTATGTCAAATCAACATGAAGAACAAGGGCTGAAATCCACTCAATTAAGAAGATAACATAAACTGAAATCCAAATATGCAAACACACAATATTTGGACAGCTGGAAACTTCATATATATA
>LPNX010272477.1:228625-300878 GCA_001517045.1 Pseudotsuga menziesii | reverse complement strand
AAAACCCTTGAATTTTTCATGCAAATATAAATTATTTTCAAGCTGGAGCAGAGTTGGTCATGGGGATCTTGTCTTACCTCTCGTTCGCTCTGGCTCATTGAAGTAAAATTATTGATGTACATATGTACAAAGGTTCACAATATTTTTTATAAAAAAAATTGCAGCAGGCATCGCTTAAGCGACGCTTAGTAACCGTCGCTTTTCCGACAGTTCTGCTTTGTCTCCGTCGCTTATCCGACAGTTTTCCTTAGTGTCGTCGCTTAAGCGACAGTTATTTATGTCGCTGATCCGACAGTTATGCTTCTTATCCGTCGCTAATCCGACAGTTTCCCTTTCTCTCCGTCGTTTAAGCGACGCCTGGGGGTGCAAAAGTTTTTAAAAAATTTCCTCATTGTCGCTTAGTAAGTGTCGGATAACCGACGATTTAAATTCAAGCGACGGTTACTTACATGTCACTTAAGCGATGGTTACTTAAGTGTCGCCTAACCGACGCCAAGTTTTCGACGCTTCAAAAAAAACCAAAGTGTCATACATGCGACAGGAAAGTGTCGAAAATCCGACATGACGGCCATCAGATTTTTGGTCAAAATGTAGTAGTGCTACATTAGTGTGGGTAGGAGGGACATAAACTATAGAATTTTCTATACCATAGGTCTATCCTTGACTATGTACAATTTCGGTGCTAGATAATGTAGGTCGTGCTGGGGGTTTCCCCCCAGCACTAGAAGGTAATGACGAAACAAGAATTGAAGGTTGAGCCCCAGGTGCAGAAAACCTAGGAGGATTGGGAACAGACGTAATATGGGAGGTGGTGGGGTTGGTAGTTTGAATTGCGTTGTGTGGAGTTACTGTACAATCTATAATCGGTTCAATGGGTCTCATAGAATTGGAAAGTGAACAATATCCCACTGGAATAGCTATGGATCGTGATGGTGGTGTGCCCAATATGTCGTCTATTTTCTTTTCAATCTCCTGTGCACGGAGAATAGCTGCATGGTATTGTATATGTTCTTCTTCATATGGTGTTATTTCTACAGAAGAGTTTACACGGGTGCCAAATGAGGCAATGGATTGACCTATAGAGGTATCCCAAAATGGAGCATTCAGACCATAATCCAGATGGGTAGTATCATCAACATGACCTTCTGTGGGAGAATGGAATGAAGTATTAACCCAAGAAGGTTGTTGGACCAAGGGAGGCGAGTGTGAAGGATATGGTCCTCCACTTTTTGTGACCACATTCTCTCCCACTTGGGAGGTGGTCTCATCTCCTTGGTCGATAGCTTCCATTGGATTCTCTCCTAAAACGAGAATAAAATTGGGTTGCTAGCCCCGTACTCTTCTGGACTGTCCTAGTTAAGCTAGTTCGTACATCTCCTATCTAGCCTAGGGTCTCAAAAACTAGAAAAAACACCAAAAATTTCCCTACTCAAGCTATAGGTCAAACAAGCAACCTTAAAATGACAGGAGGGGTTCAAATAGTCAGGTCTCTCATGCTCCAAGCAATATGGCCAAAGGGCTTTCCTCAGATGGATAAGCTATCCTAGTGGCGTCTCCCGATATACGCAAGGTACATGGGAGCTCAAATCGATAATAATGTTGTCTAATGCATAACTGTACACAAGGGGCCTTCTGATATACAATTGAGTATGTGAGGTACCTTTCTATATACCTCAAGGGTATGTGAAAGGCCATTCGATATACCAATGGTACGTGGAAGAACCGCGCGATTCCCGGGATGTAATGTGGATGAGTAACGATAGCTCCTACGCTTAATGACACCTAGACACATCTCTAACCTATCACTCAAATTGCCATGTAAATTTTAACCTATAACTACCATTAATTTTAAAGTGGACGGTTAGGTGAATGCATGGAGTTTTGATAGAAAAAGTAAAACCATGCAATATGCATATGCAAATATTTCACTTTACCGTTCGGTATGCCTACCTGCCTATACCTATGCAAAACCAAAAATATTTCCAAACAACAATGTTGAACACAAAATCAAAGACAAGCAGCACTTTCCAAACTCATTTCTCTTTTCTAAAAGCAATCAAAAGGGGAGGAGTCTCTTTTCTTAAAATAAAAACAAGCAGCACACTATATGCATATGCACTCTATTTTTCGATTTTTTAAAGCATAGACAGATCTAACTTACAACTATAATATTTTTTATTTTGATGAGATAGTATAAATGCAAAAGAGACAAAAGAACATAGAGAACCTAAAATCTTGTGAGGCCAATTAGAGATCCAATGTCTTATGCTCACTAATGATAATGACCTAATCTCGGTAAAAAAATTTCTTTTCTAAACAAGCAAAAAGAAGTCTTCTATGGGAAGAAAAAATGAAATCAAGATGCTAATTAAACATTTTATTTCAGTATATATAATAGAAATAAAAGAGACCTCTCTAACACCTAACCTTTCGAAAAAGAAATCCTTTCACAAAGACAACCAACAAGCCTAATCTAGCTTTTGGATTCTTCAAACAAACTGATCTTTTACCACAAAATTTCAAACCATAAGCATCAGATTCTAACACACAAGCCTGACAGTGCATGGATGAAAGCAAATCAACTCAAAGTTTTTGCTAAAAATGAGAAAAAAGTGGTCGTGGAATAAGGCCTACTTGGCACCGTACTAGAGGGGCCTTGAAAGAGCGGTTATGGCCAAGCACCGCTTCTGGATAACAAGACTCAGGCGGTGGCACCACGGACTGCTAACAAGTTACAAGCGTTGGCACTACTTCTCGCCAACAACATAAGAGCGGTTCCCTATATAGATCCAAAACACAAAGGAGAATGATATATCAACTTAGAAAAAGATCAGATCAAGGTAAAAACTGATAGGTTGAGAGTAAAAAGGAGCATAAAAAGTTGAAATACTTCAGATCTGAACAGATCTAAAAGTTTCAAACCAAAATACATTGAGTCAAATATTAGATCTGATTGAAGAGAGTTAGAGATGGAGCCTGGATTCAGACAAGAGTTTAAGAACTGAGGAAGATCAGATCAACTGATATATTTATCATTCCCCAATGGAGTCGCCAGATTTGTAACCAGGAATATTTCACCTTCTAAGGACAGAAGTTGTTCCTCTGGTATGAATGGTTCGGATCCAGAACAAATGAGTGAACGAAAAAGGATGAAGACTTTCCCTAGATGTCGTAGACACCTAGAATGTTGCTTCGATAGTGAACCTCTGTACCTGCAAACAGATCAAACACGCAAACACATCAAAGATACTGAAAAATCATCTACTTATCCATGTTAGTGACTAAGGAATCTAACAACATGTACATGCGAAATCAAAACAATAGTAATGTGGGATGGAAATCACCTTTGCATTAAGATGTGTGGAGAATTTTACAACCAATGAAGCCTTAGTGTCGACATGCATCTCCACGAGACAAACAATTCATCCCCATAGGCTCCAACTTTGCTCTCTATTCTCTCCAATGGCTTGGGCCAAGTGGTCAACCCAATAGCATAACAATACCTCTATAGTTATCCCCCTCAACCATGGACATAAGCTTGTATTTATAAGGCTGAATGGATAGGAATGGTTGAGATATCTGTGGATGAGGTGGCCTCTAAGATCCTATGATGGGGGATCTCGAGCGCAACTGACCCACAATGATAGAGATAAGGGAAGACACAAGGTTGATGATCTAGAAGCCTCGAGAAACTTCTCTTTTTTCCATTTTACCCAGGGTACCTCTTTTCTTAGCTTATGACAGAGCAGTTTAGATGAGAAATGCTTATGGTTCAAAGGCCATAAGCGATGGCACCACTTATGGAAAATAGGATTTATGCGTTGCAAGCAAGGTACCATTCATGGTTCATAGGGAAAGTGCGGTACTGAGTATTTTCATGTAGAATTAACAAACAACATGGGTTTCCACTCTAAGTGCCGGGATTAAGGGAAAACATGTAAGTCAAAGGTCTTATCACATGGTGGCGACAAGATTTGGGTATAACACACTACCCCCATGTATGAGTGGTGGTATGGTAGGAACCACGGTGGCTGGCATGGGGAAACCACTAGTGGGTAGAGGACCAACAGTAGTGTGTACAGTGACAAAGGGCCCACTAGGACCAGGACCTGTTGGTCCAATGGAAGGGATACCCATATTGTTGGGTGGAACGAGAACAATCCCAGTACCAACCATCCCCCCTTGAAAGGGATCAATATGTGCACAAGCCATGGGGCTGGATGGGGCAGTGCACAAGGTAAGTTCAGATTGATAGGAATCAGAATCAGAATCAAAGGCGATATATGACTTTGAAGGTGGTGATCGATGTCGAATGTGGATCCGAGGGTGACAGTTCAAAGAACCGAACTAGGGGTTATGCCTCCTAATCCTATGTGAGTAGTGTGGTCGAGATATGATGATGTGATGGTGTGTTGTGCAATAAATTGAAACTCAAGAGTATCAATCGCAGGGTCAAAAACCCAACTACAGTAGAGTGTGTAGAAGGAGAGCATACAAACGATGACTCATAGGAAAAAAGAAATATATAAAACCAAAATGCAACAGTGGGTTACAGCAAGGCGAGTCTACAACAAAGTGGCCAAAAATCCAACAAGAAGCACTACCTATAAATAAAATGATGCAGTAACCTATGGGGATGAGTGCAAACAAACTCCTAACTACAAGATGGAATCCCCTCACAAATTGTATCCTCAGTAGGGTGATGAAATATCAGTTAGGCAATATGAAATGGAAGAACAATAGGCTAAGAGAATCCCACTACTGAGAAGGACCTCTGAGTAAAAGAGCCATGGAAATAATGGAAACTAGGCTACCTCGCTCATGATACATCTGGGATGGTTTCCTGGAACTTCATCCCTTTGTTCTTCGACATTGGATATGGTCCTCGACCTGCACAAGGAGGACTATGAAGGTTTATCCTTCGGTATAGAATAGAGTGTGGTTTTCCACCTGGACTTCTGAAACCCCTTTTTGTGGCTTACGCCCGTAGAGCAGCCCCCCCCCCCCCCCCCCCCCCGATGAACTGGTCATGAATGTGTCAATAAGTAGAAGAGTATTTTGGTCCCCTAATAGACAACAACTATGTCTCAAATATAAGTGACAGAGGGGTGTTTTTTCGATGTCTATCCCCAATGTCCTAACTTAGCTACGATATTGTTTTGTCCTCAAATGAGGTTACAATGTTGGCTGGACTTAAGTTAATTTTCAAGGATTGCTTAGGGTCATGAAGCAAGCGTTATTTCTTTATGGTGTGAGATTTGTGAAAATGATGTGTATAAACCCCAACAATCCTACGATGAATATGCAACAATCTCACTATTGGGATGGAAAAAATAAAATGTAGATAAATAGCAGTAAATATCACGCAAAATAAAATTTTCTTCTAGAAATAAAATATACGCAAGTAAATGAGTAGATAAGGAACTAATCAGGTGTAGGAAACACATAAGGGGTCTCAACCATGAATCTCGACTATAACGGCTCACATAGAAGGCAAGTAGGACCATAATATAAATTGAGGGGGCTGTAATGGATCAGATCTGGATAGAAATAGATTGCGAAGGGGTAAAACAAAGACAGGGGGTTTGTAACAAGGATCTCAAACACCAAAAAGGACTAAAAAACTGTATGTCCCACCTGTTGGTGGAATAGGCCTGATCGGGGTCACAAAAAACTAGGAAACAGTTGTGTTTGGGGAAGGAAAATAGTCAGAAAACTTAGGTCGCACAAAAAAGAGGATTAAGCACGACAGGTCGCACAAAAATGAGTCATTGTAGCAATCGGGGTCACTACAAAAGATAGGACAAGTGTGATCTAGATTTCTACTCTAGGTCACACTTATCAGGGCAAAAGGCAGAACCTGGGTCACGCATATCAGGAAAAAAGGTACAAATGGGTCGCAGCTTTGCTCCTTGGCCGAAAATGGAATATTTTAAAAAAAAGACTTTCGGCTTGGGTTGGGGGGGAAAAGATTGGTTTGGATCTACTGCAAGGGGGTCAGATCTGTGACGACTAAAGGAAACAAAGACCTAAAAAAAAAGATTAGTATGGATCGACCGAGTGGAGTCTCCAAACTTGTAGTGGATATTTATCCCCTACTACATGCAAAAGAACCTACCCTAGATGATCCAGATCATAGGGTAGAGTTCAATAATAATAACAGGAAATAAACACGAAATTTTTTTATGATTTTTATTTTATATCTAACTAATAACAAGAAATAACAATAAACACACCTTTCTTTTGAGGTTGGTCCAACATAGCCATCCGAGGAAATGGTCTTGCAGCTCCACGGTTTTGGTGTTCAGTCTACTCCACTTGTGGTTGCCAGGGAAGGGGGAATGGATCCAAATGGTTATGGAGCAAGCTCAACATACACCATGGGAAATGGTGTGGCAAGATATGGAGATAATGGCGAAAGGCTTGAGAGAAAATGGATGAATGACAAAAAGTGTGACTAAAAATGTTTTCGAGGAGGCCTTCATAATGTATTTATAGGATGGTCCAAGGTTTTTTGACCCATGGTATTTTATTGTCCATGGCATTTATCTATGTTATTTTTATCCACTAGTACAAAAGCGCGGATTTTTCCATGGAGGTTTTCCACGTTTCTTACTTTTTGGTAAAAAATCCAATGTAACAGGAACGAGGCGTCGCTGTATCCACGCCTAGCCATCGCTGTATCCACGCCTGGACTCTTAGACGTCTCTGTATCCATGCCTAAACTCTTGGACGTCACTGTATCCACGCCTGACCGTCTCTATAGCGACGACACCATCTTTTGTTGACTTTTTATTCCAAAAAGCGGGAGAACAAATTACAACCAACGCAGGGGAGACAGAAGAAGATTACAAAACACTGACTAATAATATGGGTGGGTGCCTTCCCTTCCGACTTTTGTGTAGCTCCAGAGAAACCTTGACTCCCAAAATGGGATTCATTAAATAGATAGTTTCTATTCTCCCCTCCGCTTCGCTTACCGGTTATGGATCTTATAGAAGAGCGCCAAGTCGAGGGTTTCTCCTATCATTCATGCAACCCTGTCTCCATACCCATCTATATTCTCTATCAATAATATGTGGGCATATGCCTAGAACCACAACCATCTGCATTATCTTTGCATGATTGGGCGACCAATCCATCTGCTTTTTTCTTGTATATTGAGACAACAACAATGTATACCTTTATATTGGTTCACCAAGTCGATTTGTGGAAGGAAGAGAAGCCCCATTAAGATCAACGCACAACCCACTCGGCAATTCGATGTCGGTTTTTTTTTTAATATGTGGTAGCACAAATCCATGCCAATCCCTAACCTTTAACATGGGATGTTGTAGAAGGTTCCTTTATGGAAAGGGTTTGTTTGATGGGGTTTGTAGGTCCAGAGACAAATTTTGAAACTGAGCATGCCAGAGCATTGCAAAATCAGGAACAGGTCATGGATGATGGTATTAAATGTGAGTATGGGTTGGTCATGGCAACCGGAAGCAAGAGAGGCTTCAACCAAGTGTTTGGAAACATGGGTGAGAAGCAGGCAAGTAAAGGGCTCCTTAAGCTCCAAATGCGTGGACCCTCTCACTCAGCTGGAATCAGAGAACAACAGTCCAACAGTAAGCCTCCTCAACATTCTTCTCTGGTAGATGAACAATCAGGAGTGGCAGATGCTTCTTCGACCAGTCCAAAGTAAGTTTACAGAAAAATGACACAGAGAAGATTTTGATGACATTTTACAACTGTTTATCTTTCTTATACTTTTGATAGGCATTGCAGAAAATGATACAGAGAATATTTTGATGACATTTTACAACTATTTATCTTTCTTATACTTTTGATAGGGAAAACAATGCCATTAGTAATTTTGCTTGTGTAGAGAAGTGAATCCCAACTCCACTTTGCATTAAGATGGTATAAACCTATTTTAACAGGGGAGATAGACTTGAACCTTGTACCTCCAAAGCATAGGGTAAATCCCAAAAGCAATGCTGATAGCTTGTTGAGTCTTTTTGGCAAAACACTCTCTGCCCACATTAAGATGAAAAACACAACAGTCAAATTTTGCTAACACTTTCACCCACAGGGCTTTGGGGTTTAGTAATTTTTATTATCAGTAATTTTGATTTTGATTTAACGTCCATATGATATTATAAATTCCAACTCCAATTTTCATTAAAACTAGATTTGAACCTAAACAAGGTCAATGGCATTACGAATTTAACATAAGATAATCCCAAAACTTAGAAAGCAGTGTGGATAGATTGTTGAATTTTTTCATTTTTAGTACTCTATTTGTCAACATTAACCTGGAAAGCAAAGTATTTAAGCTTACCCAACACATTTATCCATAAAACTGCGGGTTTCCACGTTAATACGGTTCACTAAATTACAGTCCAATGGAATTTGATAGCTTGTTGAGTTGCAAGAGGAAAGAAAATGTGGATTTTTATTGCTTGTTGAGTTGCAATGTTCTCTTACACCTCTTAAATCTTCTCTCACATATACCCTTACACCTAGCCTAGACATTATCACACCTCACATTTTTTATTCCTGTACAAGGCATATTAACGTCATGTAGAATCATTTCTCAGGACTCATTAATCTACCTAAGATGACTGTTACGAGTCAAGGGAGAAAATATGTTATTCATAATGAGTTAGGCCATGCCCATGTACAACTTAACTATTATTATAATATTAATTATCAGTGATATTATACATATTAAAATAATTACCTCTTTTTGGGTATAATATGTGCTTAGCCTTCTGGACTGTCTTCATCCTTGTCTTGTTTGAACTTTGGAATATACTATGGCCACCAAAATTCACCTTCTCAGTTTCCAAATCAAGCAGCTGTGAATGGCAAATTTGGCTTCAACTTTTAAGCCTCATGAAGAGTAAACAATAATGATAAACACAGTTTCTCATGTTCTATGAACAGAAAGTAGTGTATATGCTCATAATGATAGCAATTGATTATAGTTGCCGCATGCAACAGTTGAATGGTGAAATCCCTATTTATTGTAAATTTGTTCTCCAGACAAAGTTAGAATTTATGTTATTGGCTTGAGGAGGTTGTCATTTCAGCCATGCATTCTGGCTAAATCATTTTGAGTAGGGGTGGCATGTTATATACCCAATAAAGGGGTAATTATACAATATATGAATGACTGTAACAATGATAATAATTTATAATATATTTTTGGCTTCCTCATCTTGCAAGAAGCCTAGTGAACCCACCTGGTGATGATGGTGAAGAGGAGGATCCAACGCCATGATTCTGATCAACAGCACCTCCAGATTCATCATGCAAAGAGGTGCTAGCCACAGCTCCTAATAAACAAGATACAAGCATATAATTAACATATTTTTTCACTCAAAAACAAGTTGTAGGCAGTAAGGAAAAATATCGCAACTAATAAACTACCAAAGAGCATGCATTAAAAACAGTTTTTCCAAGTTAAAATTATACTTGCAAAACTCACTGGCATAAATTAAATGATCAAATATTATCCATTAGAACTCCATGCAATATGCTCTACACCAGAATATGCCTTGGTGAAGCCCAAAGTTAGCAGCTATAACTAGAGCATATGCTTGATAAGGGAATATGTAAAAGCATATGCTTGATAAGTAAAAAAGTAAAAGCATATGCTTGTAAGCTGCATTCCCTTGACATGCACGAGCAAGAATCTTTTTGCTACTGACAAGAGGTATACCTCCACTTGCTCACATGGAAAGACACTTAGTAGAAACAATGGGTTAGCATATTTGAACCTCCATTGAATTTGTTACATAAAAAGGTACAACAATGAATTTTTTATGTTTATTTTCTGATTATGGCATATGTGCATACTGCATATCAAGCTTTGTTTAATCAATATAAAAGTCACCACTTCAAAAAGATCTATTATTTCTTTTGACCTTTCAGTAATTATCAACATGATCCTTTTGTATGGAATTCAGATTCCCAACCCCACACTCCAGGCTGGTGAACAATTCCCTCACCTCTTGTCACATATCTACAACAAACATACAAATGCCTTTCGTTTTTTTTGAACCTGCACCTTCCTGCTCCACAATTGTTATAATTACTAAATGAGTAGAATATATTTTTTGTATGGTAAACATTGATAAAGAGGAATTGGTTCATTGCCTTCCTTAGCTTCACAATGGCCTATAATTATTCTCACAAACAGTGAGTGAGACTATAATTGTAAGAATGTATATAGTTAATTGGTGAAGTTGTTTTGTCCAACTTCCCTGTTAATGATTTCAGTTTGATAGCTTCTTGAACGGTATTGCCTTGTACTGTGTTGCAATGCATTTGAATGTCGAGTTATTTAGGGTCATAGGGCCATTTCATTTAAAAAGAATCTATTTTATAAACTGTTATTTTCCATTTTAAACTCTTGTCAAATGCATTGAGTGGTTCTTATGTGTTTATCTATATTATTTGTCAGAAATGTTGCTATTATATAATTTTAAATTAAAACATGCATCAGAAGCTTTCAGTTCTAAGGTACATGTTACGTATTTTTGTTATATTGTGAATTAAAAATAAACAAAGCTTTCAAAGGGAGTGGTTTTATTTGCTTGTCTTGAAATTTTTAGGCAAAGAAAGAGGAGGCTAGAGAACAAGATCAGCGAGAGAGAGAGCAGAATTGGAAAGGAGACTTCGAGAAAAGGATGAAGCTAGTACAAGGAAGGTTTGTGGTGATATTTTTCTTGTACTTTTGTTGTTTTAGGGCAGCATGAATGGTCATGTATTATCTGGCATTTCATGGTTGGAATTTGATGTTATGTTTCAACTTTCCATGTTTGATATGATCTGTATTATGTTGAAGTTTAAGTGGCCATCAAATAGAAAACATTATATGTTTGGTTTGAAGCAATTGTGTTGGGATTTGTATTTCAACTAGACATTTACTGATGAAATTGCACTTATATTTCTTTTTGGGTATTCATTTAAGCCAACAATTTATTCTTGTATTTACAACTAATGGAGCCAAATTTGACCCGAAAACAGGAAGGTATATTACTTTGTTGGTCATTGATAATGGTGTTCTAGAATCTTTCCTCGGAACTTGCATTCTTGCTGCCAAATCCCTTCTAAACTAATAACTGAAATTCAATATTCTATTGAAAGAGGATGCAATTCGGCGTTTTGAAGCTGAGAATGAGAAAGATCTTCTTCCCACTCTAAGGTTTTATTTTCCCCCTTAGTCTTCGCTGTTTTGGTGTTCTTTTTTCTATTTTCAATCTTGTGTATACTTACTCCTAGGAAGTAAGACTATACAGCAAATGTAAGTTCTTAGTTGGCTATTTTGATTTGGCTTCTGTGACTTTGGATTTGAGCACGCAGAGAAATTCCTCTTCAAGAATACTTGAAGATGAGGGCACAGAAAAAGCTTGAGGAGCTAAGGTATACTAACATAGCCATTTTGATTTTAGAAAGAATATGCTTGTTTTAGCATGCTAATGTTCCCATTCAAGATCACCCGAGTATGATATTTATCTGTCATAGGGAGATTCTTTCTTGAAATATTTCTTCCAAATTGAAATTTATCATACACTGGACATTATTTTACACAAATTTCAGAGATGATTTGGAGGATGAGAAATACTTATTTGATGGAGTGAAGCTGACGGCAAAAGAAGAGCAAGAAATGAGGTATGCATTTTCAAGATATAAGCAATTAAGGAGATTGTTACTTACCATCTGAGAGGAGTAGAGTTTTTTAATTAGTTTTACTATTAGTTCATATTGCAAGACTTGTATTTTAATCAAAGTCATGGAATACGTTTTAGCAAGTTATGAGTAATATTATATGCATGTCTAGTTTTAGATGATTTCTCATGCGTTACATGTAATCTGTAAAGCTACAAAAGGTCAAGAGCTTTGCTTTATCAGAAAAGTCTTCCTATTTCTTCCGGTCAAACCCTCATATTAGTCAAATACTCTTTTGCCACATCACTCCCAGCGTGGAGCACTATGCATGCATGGTTGATCTTCTTGGACGTGCAGGCCATCTGGATGAGGCTTGGAACATTATAAAAAATATGCCATTAGAGCATAACGCTATTATCTTGTAAGCACTACTTCGTGCTTGTAAAAATCATCACAATATAGAGTTAGGTTTGCAAGTAGCTGAATGGCTTGTGGAGTTAGAGCCTACATATGCTGGAAATTATGTGTTGCTGTCGAACATATATGCTTGCCAGCACACCCATCCGAATCACCAAGAACCTTCGTTTGTGTGGTGATTGCCATAAGGCCACCAAGTTCATCTCAAAGGTTGTTGGGCGAGAAATCATTTTTAGGGATTCCAATCGTTTCCATCGTTTCTTGGATGGACAGTGTTCTTGCGATGTGATGTGCGCTTAGACCAAGCAAATCAGTGCATATATTAGCTAGATCATGGGGTATACTTGTTCTGATAAGATATGACAGTCATTGAACATCCTCTGTAATGTATTGGGTTTTTTGTTCAAAGTACAATGAGAATTTTCCTGTCCATTTCTTTCTGTATTTCATGTGGTAATTGGTATTCATTTATTCACAAATGCATCAATCACAATAGCTCTTCAGCTTTTGATGGATAGAATTTGCTTTTCTAGTATCAAACATACATCAGAAATGCGATTAGTTACAAATATAGTGCATTAGATTCTAGAAAGAGGATGACTTTGATCTGAATGCAGAATCTATTCTCTTTCCTAAGACACAGTACAATCAGAGTAAATATTTAATGCTATTTGTGGAAATTGATTCTTGTCTAGAGCAGGTTTGAAGCAACCAATGCTCGTATTCATAATAATCCAGGCTTCAATAATACAATGCAATGGGAGGATGCTTAGTCCAACTTGAAAAGTATGTCATGTGGCAAATACATGAACAGTCTTACAAGCTGATATATCTCTTCCGGCTTGTTACATATACATGGGATTTATTGACAAGTGAATCCATTTGGCCATCTCAATGTAAAATGGCTCAACATATACAAGTACCTGCTTTCATCCCTTCAAACCTAATCCTGAAATATTCAGGATCAAATTTTTATTTTACATTCTATAAAGAAGCAAATATAACACATACTGTTAACATCTCTTGTTTCAGAATAAATTTCTAACTATAGAGGTATCGATATATGCACATTTAAAGGAGTTCCCTAGTCAGAACTTCTCTAGCATAGAACTAAGTTACTTTGTCTTATCATACAACAGCAATGTCTATATGCACATGAGTAATTTGATGTTACATATGGATATAAAATTATAAATTGATTATTATCTGAACTGAGTTTGAAGAAAATCAAATTTGTCTGATGTAATTATCAAACCATATTTTAATGACAGACTGCTTTGAAAGGATACACTGTGCAATGCAAACAGTACATGTAATAGAATATAAATCAACTGTTTTACGAGCCTAGATATTTTGTGGAACACAAACTACAATTCATTCAAACACACCAGACTTAAGGGGCGTTTGGCACTAGCTTCAGCCACTTTGTTCAGGAAGTTAAAGTTAAGATAAATTAATTTATAATTTTGTTTCCCTTACCATAGAAAACTCTATACTCAGTACTGTTCAGTATGATAAATCGAAGTTATTTTCTGAACCTTACTGAAGTTACCTTATGGGGTACTTTAAGAAAACATGTAGCAGATGTTGAAACTTAAAACACATTTCTTAAAGAACTTGGGATATTGACATACAGTGAAAATTTAAAGAAAATTTAGCCAATGGGAAAAATTCTTAATGAAAAGCTTAAATTGGCAATTTTTATTATTCAAGGTTTATATATTTCCTTAATTGGCCAACTCAAAATAAAAACATAATGTTGTAACCTGATTTGACTTGTATCAAAAGGTTATCACAGACCTTAGAAAAACTTAAAGCTCTGTCCCAGTCATCTGCTTCCCACTCTCTGCATGACAACTCAAACAGATGGCATGAATTATGGCTGTGTACAAAATGAGATTAGGGGATAGCTATTCTAACAATCCCTCTGAATATTATTTATTTTATATTAGTTTTTATTCCCTCAAGAATGGTGGAAGATATTATTATATTCATAATATATTTTTTAAATACTTGTTGGTCAGCCTGGTTTGTTTTAGCTCTGGGAGGGACTTTTTCAAGTCAAAAGTTGCTCCAAATTGGTGGTCACCATATAATAATTGCATTCTGCCATGACTGTGAGAGCCTTGTTAAATAAACAAGAAACTAACAAATTCCATAACATCTAAACAGGCTATAGGATATTTTTTCAATCTTTACCTAAACATTAGTGCACCAAATCAGGGGCATGAAGATTTTATCATCCTTTGAATATAATAGAGCTATGCAACCAGAGTCGATGATTGCAATATTCAATATTGTCATTCATTCCTTTTTTTTCCTTTTGGGGTGAAATGATTTTTATAATACCATTCATTCTCTCTAACAAGCTCTTCATTTTATAGTTCTTTGCTTTTCCCTATTTAAATATATTCTCAAATTTCAATATTGTCACAGTTTGTCAGTCTACTATAGTTTGTATTCTCATGGACAAATGTGTATTATGTATAAATCTGATTTACACATGATACATGTTCCCATAGAAGAGGAATATGATGTCTGAATCATTTGAGTTTTAATTGTTTATCTTCATTTACCTCTGCAGACAAACCATCCACTGATGACTTGCAGTATTTCTTGGAGTTTCAAGTTCCTCGGCAATGGGCCCTAGTTTACAATGAGCTACCCCTTGGACCTCCTACAAAAAAAGTATCCTGCCCTTCATTACAGTTCAGTTTTATGGGCCCCAGACTTTATGTTCGCATAGTAACGGTATCTCCTCTTTCTCTCTTAATTCATCTGAAATGACAAAAATCATTTCTAGTTTCACACTTAAGATGTCACATTGGAAGTCTATCCTTGGCCTTTTCTAGTAGGCTGAGTCAAATAGTATATTGCATAATGATTTTGTGAAAAGCATTAATAAATTCCATCAATAGAGCCTCTTAGAGAGAATGCAGAGCATTTTAAGAATACTTGTGCTTGACACACCTAAGTTTGTAATTCTAAACTTTTGAAGTGGCTTATATCAATATATGCAGGTTACTGTTGGTAGAAGACCTGTAATTGGGTTACGGTTGTATCTTGAGGGAAAAAAGTGTAACTGGTTGGCTATACATGCCCAGCATCTTTCTAGTATCCCATGGGTTCTTCAGCCATTCTGGGATGAAACTGTTTTTTCTGAGCCATCAAGGTGGCAAGGGTCAGATGAAGGGGACAACAAGTACTTTGAGCCTGTCCAATGGAAAAGATACTCCCATGTATGCACAGTTGCTGTCAAATATGACCCTAGCTGGGATCAAGGAAAAGGTGGTGTCTTTGTTGTGACTAGGGTAGGTATTTAAAAAAAAAAAACTTCACTACCATCGTAAATAGTATCCATTATATTCTAAGATTAAAACCCCATATGGCTGACCAGGTACGTAATTTTTTTGTGTTTACAGGACATGAAAAAACATATAGAAGGGATTCAATATGCAGAATTTCGCTCTGTGGGATACACAGTCTAGCTCTGAAATTGTGTTGGGCATGGCCCAATTTTGTGCTTACAACAGCCTGCCAGCACCAGCACTAATTATGAATTGAATCTGGCTTAGAGTAGGTGTGGAGTAGGTTGCCACACTACTCTTAATTTTTGTTTAGATGGTAATGCAATGTAATGATGTAATGCATTTTCAAGCCCATGGAATTCGATCTGGTAATGCATATTGTTTGGACTCCAGATTAGAATTTGGAGTTGCAATTTTGTATGTTCAGGGAGGAAAGCTTTAAGGTATATGTTGAATTTTTCACATAAATGGCTATTTTAAAGTTAAATTTTGTATTAGTTTGCATATTGTTTGGACTCCAGATTAGAATTTGGAGTTGCAATTTTGTATGTTCAGGGAGGAAAGCTTTAAGGTATATCTTGGATTTTTTCACATAAATGGCTATTTTAAAGTTAAATTTTGTATTAGTTTGCATATTGTTTAGACTCCAGATTAGAATTTGGAGTTGCAATTTTGTATGTTCAGGGAGGAAAGCTTAAAGGTATATTTTGAATTTTTCACATAAATGGCTATTTTAAAGTTAAATTTTGTATTAGTTTACATAGGTTTATATGTCTAATTCCCCTCCGGATTCGAACCTCCCACATTGGAAATACTCGTTCTTGTCTATATTGATTCTGTCACATTCTTTCCTTTGATTGAAGAGCATTCGAAATGAGAAGTCTTCTAGGAACTTTTGGGCCAATTGCTTAGCAACAAGGTTCTCTTTCTTTTCATAATCTCAGGTTTGTGGTAGAAGGATTGTCAAAGTGTTTTTTCCACCCATCAATTTATTATGAAGGTATCTACACAAAACTCTAACTCATACTTCTAGTAGTACATGGAACTTTGCCTAGTCTTCCCGTCGCAGGTATAGCATCCCTGTCGCTATTCTTGGGGTTTGCATTTAAAAAAAAAAAACTTATACAAAGCATGGATACAGCGACAACCAGGCGTGGATACAGAGACAACCAGGCGCGGCTATAGCGACGTCTTATTCCTGGGTTTGCATTTATTTAAGAAAACCTTATACAGAGTGTGGATACAGCGATGGCCAGGCATGGATACAGAGACGGCTACGTGTGGATATAGCGACGGCTTAGACATCTAACGAAATATAGAACATTGTCGCTCTTGCAACGCAAATTAGGAGTCGTCTCTATTGCGAAGGAATTGTTTCCATGGAAAAAAAAACACTTAGACGTGGCAATATCCATGCTTTTCCGTGGATATTGCCACGTTTTTCCGTGGCAAAATTGATCACTTGTACTAGTGACCCTTCTCATTTTTAGGGTTTTTTCATCCTTTTTGGAGAGAGTGGGGATAAATCACAATAAATGCTCAACTTCCCTTCACTTATGGAGAAGGAATAATAATGTCCTGGACCATATTTTGTGGAAATTTAGTTTTGAAAATAAAAAATGGAGGAAATAATGGTGGAAATATGATGTATGACTATGGTTTAGACCATGGAAAGCTAGGTGAACAAATTTTTGTGTTAACAAATGCCACATTATGTACTTCATATTCATGTACTCTAGGCTCAACCTGTACAGTGTGACACTCTACATGCTCTCTTGTTTAAACATGGAAAACTATAATTAATGTTCACCATCTTCAATGTAATTTTAAAATTGACATAGCATATGAATACATTCATTACTAGGATTCGAAGCATGATCTTTTATTGGTTTTTTTCCATTGACCTCGACATTGATTGGATTGTTTCTTTCCTACTCAAAACATAGTCAATATTTTATGGAAATTTTTTATAATGAATAGATTGCACAAGTAATAAATCTTCATTAAACTATATAGATTTTATATACCTGTGCACAAGGTGGATCACCATAATACTATGTCTTCATAGACAAGTTTTTTCATAGTTCAACAATAGCTTCAAAGTCATGTTGCAAGCCAAGCTTTAGGTATTCCTCAGTGGGCACCTCATCGAATCAGTTGGCATGCATATTTGCATAATGTCATGAATTTACCTTTTGCACTGCAATAACATGAAAATAATTTGCAATTTATTATTTGGATGCACTATTAGTTATACGATACTTACAATTCGTGCGGCCAAACTCGAATAACCACTAGGCCCAAGCTTGTGCTGACCAAATTTTTGTTGTCTTGCCTTTGTGGCCTTTGATGTGTCAGACAACCTATGAAAGTATTGAAATAGGTTAGATGTTCCAAATTTCATATATAAATTAATAATAATAAGGTTTAGAATTACATTGTGAAAACTATTGCATACCTCCTGTGTCTTGTTGTAACATTCATTGTTTTCTCAGAGCCCTCCCCTTTCTTAGAATTTGAATACCATATGATCAAGTAGAAAGTTCTTATTATTTTGCAGCAATTGAATGGAGGATGAACATAAAAACTAAGCAAAATAAAACACACAAGAAACGAAAAAGTATTGCTCAGGAATTTACAGTATATTCATCATAATATTATCCAGTGTACAATAGATTACAAATAGGTAGAATTCGAATGCATGAGAAGTGAATTTGAATTCTCCAAGTGGACAAAACTGTATCTAATTGAATCTCTAACTCAAGGTCTCCCAATCAATATTGTAGTCCATCAAATCAACTCTCTAATGACCAATAACTCTAACTAACAGTAACAACTAGTTAACTCAGTGCAACTGAGTGTGGTAGGTGAAAAAAAGTGCTCCTCCACATGCATGCATGCATTG
Source organism: Pseudotsuga menziesii (assembly GCA_001517045.1). NCBI lineage: Eukaryota > Viridiplantae > Streptophyta > Pinopsida > Pinales > Pinaceae > Pseudotsuga > Pseudotsuga menziesii. The sequence goes on along the minus strand of LPNX010272477.1, from coordinate 282,584 downwards.
TCCATGAAAAGCATGCCCTAGCTAACTGATAGTGAGTCATATGAAGGTAACTGAAGGCTAACTGTGGCTAACTATTGATAAATTCAACTAACTAAATTAGGTTGGTACCAGGACTCCCAGTGTCTCCTAAAATGTAGGGATTGGCCTGGGAGGCACCCTCATTGATGCATGCACATGCAATAAGTGGTAGTTAACCTCTAGAATTGTCCCCCACACTTCAATGATTGGTACATGTGGCCCCATTGGGCCATGTGGACCCAATTGCACTAGTGGATTCATTTAATTAATTTAAGGTTCCTAAGTTAGGAAATAATTAATCTAATAGACATTTGACCAAAGGGGGATTAATAATCCTAACACCCCCCCTTAATCCTAACTTGGACAATTGTGGGCTTTGGTAACAAGACCATGGGTCACCTAAATACAATTTGGAAGAAAAGTAAAAAATGTTGCTTAGTACAATTGAGGAAACAAGGGAAAACCTCATGAGAAACCCCCCCCCCCCCCCAAAAAAAAAAGCAGGAAAATAGCAATATGAAAACTATCTTTAGAAGAAAGAAGCTTCCTCATTCGAAAAATAACTTGAGAAAAGACACTGCTACAAAAAATTGCAGCTCTATGCAGCATCATGGTCCATCAGTAGAACTCTCAATGTACTTCTGAACTAATGAATCTGTTTGGTTCTGTTGGATGGTGAAGGTAAGGAATGATCAAATATTTGCTTATGTGGGCCATGTAGCTGATCATTCTCCATCATCAAGTAGCACCAACCTAGAACTTTGTTGCACCATTCTATGACAGATAGTGCAGCATGCTCATTCTGATAGTGGGACCTAGTTCTTCTATTGTCTTCAGGAACTCCAGCACCACTTCCAACTGCATCAAGAAGATTTTAAGCCCATATAGGTTTAGGCTTCTGATTTGGAATGGGTAATGGATCTGAATCTAGATCGTTTGAGATTCAATCTCAATAACAAGATCATGCTATATGTGATATTCTTCATCTAAATCTAAAACCTGTAGCACATCATCATCATAAAAAATAGGAGGAGAAATGGTTATACCTTCTTGTGTTGCTGGAGGAGTATCATGCAGCTGATCTTCTTCAAACTGGACACTTCTTTCAATAAAGCATCTTCTAGTAGTAACCTCCATCAGTTTGTAAGATTTTTCATTATATGCATATCCCAATAGAATGCATTCACTAATTTTGGATTGGAAGTCCTTTCTCTTGTCAAGTGGTATCCTAGCACAAGCATTGGAACCAAAAAATATCAGGTGAGAGACATTGGGATAAAACCCATACAGTGCTTGGAATGGTGTGACCCCAACCACTGATTTGTGAGGCACCTTATTCTGCAAATATGAAGCACAGTTTACTGCTTCATCCCAAAGAGAAGGAGGTATATTCTTGCCATGGAGAAGGCACGTTGCCATCTCTTTGAGTGATCTATTCTTCCTCTCAACCATGCCATTTTGCTGTGGTGTATATGGAACCAAGTGTTCCATTCGAATCCCCTCTAATTCACAGAAATTATGGAAATCTCTTTTGACATATTCTCCTCCTCCATCGGATATTTTTGAATAGATCTTATTATTGAATTTGTTCTCAACCATAGCTTTAAAACTTTTAAAAGTCTCAAAAACTTATGATTTTAGCTTCATGAATTAGATCCAACAGTACCTAGAACAATCATCAGTAAAGGTCAAAATATACCTGCAACCATTAATTGAATTTGTGGGCATAGGTCCAGGTACATCACTATGTATCAAATAAAGTGTAGAAATAGCTCTATGAGCCTTCCCAACATCATACTTCTTTTCTAGAAGCTTACCTACCAAGCACCCAGCACATACTGCATCAAAAGTTTGGATGGAGAGAAAACCTTCAACCATGTTATCATTGTGGAGCTGCTTTAGATATTTGAAATTGAGATGGCCAAATCTCTCATGAAAAATATTGCTGGTGTTGTTAGCATGAGACAATAAAGCTGTAGGAGGAGATACAGGCAGGAAATGTGAAAAGTCATAAGCTATGATAGAGTGATTTGCAATACCTTTCACTACAAGCTTTCAAGTGGCTTTTACTGTAATCTCAACTGAGTCTGAATTGAATGTGACCCTCGTGGGAGAGACTATATGTGTCATCTGGTAAACAAATAACAGGTTAGTAGCAAGGGATGGCACATACAAGAAATTTTTGAACACACCATGCTTCACTCTGACTAATCCCCTTCCTTCTGTTGGAATTTGGGAATCATCTCCCACGTGAAAATTAGGCCCCTTTGATAGTGAAAGAATAGAGAAGGTTTCTTTGGAGGCAACCATGTGGTTGGAGGCTCTGATACCATCTTAGAATTTAAATTCTGTATGATCTTCAAGCAGAAAGTTCTTATTATTTTGCAGCAATTGAATGGAGGATGAACATACAAACTAAGCAAAACAAACCACACAGGAAACAGACAAGTATTGCTCAGGAATTTACAATATATTCATCATAATATTATCCGATGTACAATAGATTACAAATAGGTAGAATTTGAATGCATGAGAAGTGAATTCAAATTTTCCAAGTGGATAAGACTGTATCTAACTGAATCTCTAACTCAAGGTCTCCCAATCAATATCAGAGCCCATCAAATCAACTCTTCGATGACCAATAAATCCAACATACAGTACCAACTAGTTAACTCAGTGCAACTGAGTGTGGTAGGTGAACGAAAGCACTCCTCCACATGCATGCATGCATTATCCATGCAATGGCATGTGCTAGCTAACTGATAGTGAGTCATCTAAAGGTAACTAAAGGATAACTGTGGCTAAATAGTGCTAACTCCAACTAACTGAAGTAGGTTGGTCCTAAGACTCCCAGTGGCTCCTAAAATGTAGGGATTGGTCTAAGAGGCACCCTGACTGATGCATGCACATGTAGTAAGTGGCAGTTAACCTCTAGCATTGTCCCACACACTTCAATGACTAGTACATGTGGACCCAATTGCACTAGTGGACTCATTTAATTAATTTAAGGTTCCTAAGTTAGGCAATAATTAATCTAATAGACATTTGACCAAGGGAGTATTAATAATCCTAACATCCTTTCCATCTTCCACTAGGACTTTCCACTATCTAGCTGGAATCATCAGAGGGCGCTCATACATAGGGTTACTTTCTAGGCGAACCCTATATTCATCCCAGACAATATTCATATATTGTCCAACAAATTGATTAGTGAGCTCATCTTTTAAATTTTAAATTTTTCTATCCCACCTTGTGCGGATGATGGGCCCAAATATCTCCAAGGAAAAATAATTTATATTTTTATAAAAAACGTCATTTCCTACAAAACAAACATGCCGTCATTAGTTTAAATTCAATGTTTTATCGGTATATAGACAATCAAATTATAAAAACTAACTTGAACAATGCATAATAATTACCTTGGATCTTCTCTATATTTACTGGAATGAGCTCTTCGTCCACCAAGAATGTTGTCTATATTGTACCTATGTTAGTGACACGAGAAGATCGAGGAAATGTTGCTTCATCAATATAAAAACTAGAATGCTATGCATAAACCCATTCTTCTACATGATCTGGTGTGTGTTGATCACTAGCTAATGCACTAGCAGCTGACCTTGGGGGTGTCGTTGAACGTGTTGCAGTCTATTCAATCGACAATAGTGGCACATGAGATGAACGGTGGATGAACGTGGAGTCATTTGCTCATGTGACGACTCTCCATGAACATGCCCCTTACAATACCCTGCTTCAAAAACATAGAAACAATTATGCAAACAAAAACAAAATACTCACGGTAACAACATAATAAGCAAATATTTTGATGTATTTAAATTGTACATTTACAATTAGGTATACATGTTGCGCCAAGGATGTTGTAGTCTAATCAACTGTCGGGTGGTTTCCCCGATCAACACTCTGCAACAAGTATATAGATAACATTATCTAAATGAGTCGAATATACCCATGAAAAAACAAAGAAAAAAAACCCTTTTTTTTAAATTATATTTGTACTATTACAACAATGTACACCTGCTGCCTTGAGGAAGTTATACTCTTCTAACCAGCTGCTGGGGAGATGCCCTGATCACTACCCTATGAATTAAATATATAAACTTTAAATAAAATTATAACAATTAATAACAAAAAATCCTTAACAGGTTAAATTAATTAATAAAAGGTTGGGTAAATTGTTAGATGTACCACTCCCATAGAAATCGTGTTTATATCTACTTGATTCAAATTGTAATTAATAAGCAACTCTTCCCCTACATCTATGGATTTAATGGCACATACAAATACCTGGTTTCCTTCACGCCCCTCAAATATATAGTTGGGTTGCTTAACTGTAGACCCTGGTTTTGTACTGTTTATAAACCCCACAATATTCCCTGTGGCCTTTGGCCTTTTGTCAATGTACAACGTTACTCCTTTATTTTGATCTTTGTATTTAGCTGTAAGTAATTTGCTGACAATCCATATCTACACATACTTCATGTATATTGGACTAGGCGCAACTAATATTTGTAGTTGTAACGGCATCCAACACACTCCATCAATTCTGTACATATGTCATAACCAACATTTATGCCATCCATGCAAAACAACCCCAAACGATGTATTGACAATGGTGCAATTCAATATATCCTCTCATTCACACAAAACATTGTTTTTAGTTGAGGAAAATCCTTGGGTACCCATTATTTCACTAGACTTTTGTACCTCAATGGCACTTCGATGTCACGTATTGTCTCATTATCATAGTAACATGGCCCCTCTTCAGCGAGAAAAAATTTCATGCGTTTATGGAATTTTCTTCTGATATTTTGACATCTAGTTGATATATCCCTTGTATACCTACTATATGTCTCACTTTCATCTAGTCTTACTAAACTATGCTCGCTCGAGGAAGAAATATCTGACAAATACATGTTCGGTTCTACCCGCACCATTGGAAAAAATTTCAGATAAATCCTTCTTGGTTATGCATAATTCATATTAGATAATTGCAAGCCATTTAATGCATGCATTTTTCACTATCATCATACAGAGTTATCATTTTCCCCCCAATATTGAAAATGCATATTATACCAAAGGTGTACCGTAAAGTTGGACAAACTACCCATTTTACCCATAGGGCCAACAAGACCAATGACTTTAATATTTTCTCTATCTCAACTTATATTGTCACAAATATTTTTATCATCATTTTTAAGCATAAGTAAATAACAAAGGTAGATCTAGAAAAGTATTGTTGTAATAAATTCATATATAATTTTCATCTCTTTCAACTATAACACTCCACTGGGAACTACATTTAAGTTGGTCTTTGAGATGAGTTATCAATTCCAATGCATCGAACATAAACAGTACACAAATTACAGTGAATTTTAACTAATGGATAGTAATTAAAGAACAATAATAATGCTAGATAGTTCTGGTTTGGATCTAGCTTATACTCGGACATTTTGAGTCAACTCTTGTCACTGTAAGGACAAGTTGTCAGAAGACATACCTTCAGAGAGAGAGAGAGAGAGTTAGAGTCTTGATGGCTTAGGTTCACATTTCACGGTTGGAGCTCACGGGTTGGAGATCATGGTTCACGATTCACAACAAAATTCTAGAATCCCTAGAATAGGTACCATATGACCTTTGGTACCCTACTTTAAGTGTACTCAACTTTATAACAACAATAACCCTATGCGTCTAGCAAATATCAAATCTATACTTCTTGCATGCCAAGATACTCCAAGAGTGAAGTTATGAACATAATATATAAACTTGGCATGGCTTCTAGAATGGTGACTTAGGCAATCCCATACTTAAGGGTGGTTACCATAGTAAAACATAAAATAAAGTTGAGTACACTTAGAGTAGGGTACCAAAGGTCATGTGGTCACGTAATAATAAAAAAATAAAAGTAATAAGGTTAAGTAATCATACCAAAGGTGGTCAAGGTACCACACACAATAAGGGTGCTATGACCAAATATAATATGAGGGACCATAAGTCAACAAAAGGGGTCAAAAAAATATGGTAAGGAAACCCCCATACCCATAATACCAAGGTGTACCTTAAAGGTGGAAAAACAACCCACTTTACCCATAGGGCCAACAAGACCAATGACTTTAATCTTCTCTCTCTATCAAGTTATATCTTCACATATATTTTTATCATCTTTGTATAAGAAGAAGTAAATAACAAAGGTAGATCTAGAAAAGTACTGCTGCAATAAATTCATACATAATTTTCATCTCTTTCAACTTTAACGCTCCATTGGTCACTTCGTTTAATTTGGTCCTTGATATGAGTTATCAATTCCAATGTACATAACATAAACAATAAAAAAAATTACAATGAATTTTAACTAATGAATAATAATTAAGGAACAATAATAATGCTAGATAGATTTAGTTTGGATCTGCCTTATACTCAGACATTTTGAGTCATCTCTTGTAAGTGTAAGGACAAGCTTTCAGAAGACATACCTTCATAGAGAGAGAGAGAGAGAGAGAGTGTTGATGGTTTAGGTTCACATTTCACGGTTGGAGCTCGCGGGTTGGAGATCACGGTTCACAATTCACAACACAATTCTAGAAGCCCTATAAGAGGTACCATATGAAATTTGGTAGCATACTTTAAGTGTACTCAACTTTATAGCAAATATAACCCTATGCATCCAGCAAATATCATAATATACTTCTTTTATGCCAAGATACTCCAAGAGTGAAGTTATGAACATAATATATAAACTTGGCATGTATTCTAGAATGGTCACTTAGGAAACCCTAGGTTTTAGGGTGGTTACCATAATAAAACATAAAATAAAGTTGAGTACAGTTAGAGTAGGGTACCAAAGGTCATGTAGTCACATAATAATAAAACAATAAAAGTAATAATGTTAAGTAATCATACCAAAAGTGGTAAAGGTACCACGCACAATAAGGGCGCTAGGAAAAAATAGAATATGAAGGACCATAAGTAAACAAAAGGTATCACAACTATATGGTAATGAAAGCCCCATACCCACAATACCAAGGTGTACCATAAGGGTGTAAAAACAACCCATTTTGCCCATAGGTCCAACAAGACCAATGACTTCAATATTTTATCTCTCTTGAGTTATATTGTCATATATATTTTTATCATCATTGTATAGGCAAGAGTAAATAACAAACGTATATTTAGAAAATTACTTGTGTAATAAATTCATACATAATTTTCATCTCTTTCAACTTTAACACTCCACTTGTCACTGTGTTAAAGTTGGTACTTGACATGAGTTATCAATTACAATGTACAAAACATAAACAGTAAAAAAATTACAATGAATTTTAACTGATGAACATAATATATATACTTGGCACATCTTCTAGAAAGGTCATGACTCAAGTACAATGAACACACACAAGGTCAAATCCCACCACATGATGCATTTAATAGTCATAGATCAATTCTAAACAAACCTCAATGTTCACTGACTAGTAGAACCTCGATACATTGCATGGAAACTGTGAAGTTTCACCACAAAACTGAAACATTAGTTACTTGACTACAGTTGGATGCATTTAGAAATTAGTGTATGCGGCGATATGTTCTTAAAGTGTACAATATTTATTTGCCTCACAATATGGTAAAAAATTCATACAATATCACACAGTCACAAATACTATACACTGTGAGAATATATCGTGACATACACTGTAATTCACCACTTGCACAAATATTGTTTCTCTATTCCGAGAGATCTACACCCAATGATTTAATCTTTCTCATGAATATTTGATGAGTTAAAATATAAATAACCAGAGTCATTGGATTCACCACTAGTAATTAATTGCATTCTTTCAAAATAGAGTAGACACTAGTGAAAATATATTCTCTAAATTAAATTACAGCTAGATCAGACGTCCTCTTGCATGACTGCAAGGTTCAACTTTATCTCACTCCTCTTAGCCAAGCTACACATTTGAGGGCCGTAAGAGAAGGCACTATGTTGGGTTTAATGTCAACCACAACCATATCCTTTTCAGGTATACAGTACATGATGTTGTAGGAAAACAAAAAAATCCCATGGAAAAAAACAATATTCACTGTTGAAATAACTTAAAAATAAAAAGGAAAGAAGTGAAGTACTAGACTATTTTGATGGAAACATGATGTTCGGTGACACTACAAAATAATAAATTTTGGGTTGAATGGATTTGAGCACCCAATTGTCTCTTCCAGTGTTGAAAGATACAAAGGATTCTTATATTTTCTCACCATGAATTTCTCAATGTCTTGCAATTCAATAATATGGGTGTCAGAATGAAATTCTCAATATGTGTTATATTGGTGGTTCCTAGTAAACTTAGTCTGAATACGTATTATATTTTTATTTTATTTGTTTTTTACTCTACCTAAATTGTTAATATTTAATAGGTAATTTGGTCAAAGATGATCACTCACTTAAAATGTTTTTGATAATTGTAATAATAGAAGAATTGGTCAAAAAACATTCTCCTCTTATTTTTGCATAATTTATCTTCATTTTCCTTTGCTGTATGTGATTTTTTTCACATTGTTGTTACTATGTTTATTGTAGAGTTTTGAATATTTGGTCTCCTTTCCAAAAAAACCCTGTGAAATCTGAACTTCAACTGGTTTGGGTGATTTACAAGTGTTTCAGAACACTTATTTCTTGTTTGCATACCATTGACACACATGTATATCTTTATTGATCAAAGTTATCTCTCAAAATTCCTCCATTTCTAAAATTCGTTTGTAATTTCATGCAATTGTAGTTTTCTTTCCTATTTGCAATTCATGATTGCAAGTTGTTCTACTTTTCATGAATATTCTTCCACGTAGAGTTTCTTTACGACAACCTTGGATGGTAATAGAATTGGAATTTGTCACTCTTGTGATCCCCCGAGGATCTTGTGGGCATGTCCTCTTACTTATCCCTTACCACTATAAAGAGTGTATCATCTTCTAGTGCATTAGCCTTTTCACATTGATTGCTAACTATGCCAAGGAGCATATATCGATCCCACCATCCACTCATGGCTAGGATTTCCAATTCCAACAAGGCTATCATTCATTAATGCATTGGCCCTTTCATACTTATCAATGACTATAGAGAGGAGCCTGTATTGAGGCCTTCTTACCTATCCTCGAAAACTAGATCTAGCTACACCATGTGTTGACATTTCCTTTTTAATCATTGAAACTCACTAGTTTCTAGCATCTTTCTTCCACTTGCACTTAACCTTATATTTTATTTTAGTCAACCATTTAACTTTTAGCTAGACACTTAGTTCTTTATGTTTTCCTTCTTTTAATATCATGCTATGACTTTCTTTTTCACTCTCGCACTATACCTATATTGCTTGTACTCTTTTAGTCCAATTGGCATACCTTTGTTGTTATTTGTTGAACATTAATAAATTATATTATTTTATTTAGTTTTTTGCACATTTGTTTTATGACATTTTGGGACTTTTGATCTCAAACTTGCAAAAAATGTCTTTTTGTATGCCATGGCTCCTTGAAATTCTTCTAGACACTTCAATGAATATGAAAATGGGTCTCATAGCACTAAGGTAGAATAAGAGTGGATTCTACATGGTCAATTGGAGAAGCTTGAAGGGATCCTTGCTAAGGGGTTGGCAGCCCAATTCATCTACATGATACATTAAGGTAACAAGGTGGCTGATAATCTAGTTAGAATCTTGAATCATCCACATGAGACGTCGAGGTAACAAGGTGGTCGATAAGCTGGTTGGAATCCCGATTCATCCACGTGAGACATCAAGGTAACAAGGTGGCCGATAAACTGGTAAACCTCAAAAAGGAGACTCGCCAAGTTGTACAAGTGAATTATTGGGATATGATAGTTGACAAGATGAGGTGGGACAGTTGTATGAACTTGATGTTCCAAGACATGAAAGGCACTAATGGCACACATAGGGAAGGATATGGGACAGTATAGATCATCCTTTGAGCACGTGGCTAGGAAAGTGGCTGAGAGGTTGATCCATGTGAATGGAATACTTGATTTAATGCAGCCTCGAATCATCATTAGGAACTTATCTTTTCTTCAGGCTAGTGTACATGCAAACATGAAAGGTGGTAAAGGGAAATATGAATTCCTGCATGGGTTTCACTTGATCCGGACTATGGAACGAATGCAAAGTATCATGACCAATACTATGGTTATGATGATCTTGATAAGGAAATTACTATTTATAAGGATGGAGGGATACTAGAAAAACCAAATAAGAAGTTTGTGTGTGATGCTCCTACAACTTACGTCAACAAGAGGTTAGGATTAATCTATTGGGAAGAGTCTCAACATCGGAAGGGAGGAAATCTCATGGAAGGATGAAAAGGAAGAGGGAAACACACTTTAAACCAAGAGGAGGACTCTGGGAAAGCTTCTAGAGATCAGCAAAAGGAAATATTGGAATATTATATGTTCTATCTCGAGCTCCCATGGTAAATTCAATAATGACTTAATGAAATAGAAAAATAGTTGTGGGAGGAGCTTGACAGAGAGAGGAATCATGCAGAATGTCGGAAGCCAAATGAGTGGATCCTAGATCTTGTTCATATTGTAGGCAGGGTAAGTATTTATGAGAAGACTATCTCTCTTTTTTGGGTGATGAAAAACTTGTTGGGAGGTCAGCATGGGTCAAGCAGGGCGACGTTTCAGCTAGAGCGCATCAGGATCAGTGGTGTTCTTCCATAAATGTGGATATCCAACAGCTGAATTCCAAAGTTGATTTCCTCATAAAAATTATGGGCTTTCAGGCTACCCCAATGCCTCCTCCTGTGGATGCTCAGAATCCGATGAGGATATATCGTGTCAGGGTCGCATTCTAGACCTCTCATACATCCTTCTCTAAAAAGGTCATGTTGGGATTGTTTGTCTTACTTCTATTGTCATCAAAGGATCTTAGAACCTTTAGTCTGATTACTCGTAGCCCATTTCTATCTCTACTTTTAGTACTCTATTGGATTTTGGATTCATCATTATGTTGGAATCTTTTTGGTTAACACTGTTAAAAAAACAATGAATCCTTGGTGTCACGTTCCATGTCTCTTGTTTCAGTATTGTGTTTTTGATGAAAGGGATGGTAATAACTATTGTGGGAAGTAAGCTATGTGGGGATGCTTTGGGTGATGATTTTGTATGGTGCATATGGAAGTCTCTCATGTTGTACTTCTCTCTTTTTTATTTTAATATAATGTGCGTCTTCTTACTTACAAAAAAACTCTAGATAGAGTACATGTAAGAGAAAAAACTTCTTTGTGAATCTTAACATTTATCATTAGATGTTTGGTTCCTTCCTCCAAATCATATTTTGTACCCACAACGCAAGCTACATTTTATATATCTCAACTAACATATATTTATTGGATGGTGTTCACTGATTTAGAATTTAATTTGCAAAGTTATGGAAACATTAATTGGTTGGAGGCACACCTTCTTGGATGTTCTCTTCTACTCTTTCTACCATAAGTTGATCTCTAAAATTCTTTCTTATAGAGTGATGACACTCAACATATGCCATCACTCTAGAATATTTGAATTGAATAAGATTAACCCACATAATTTGGTTCGCGAAGAAGCTTGTTGTTGGGAATTGAATGACTAATGGCAGAACTTACTCAATGATGCCACTAGAACAAAAGATTTTATTGTCTTGCTAAATATTCATTTCTGATAACGTGGACTAAGGAAAATTTATCGACGACTTGGAAACTTTAAGTTTCTTGCAATTGATAGTTACATCTTGAATGGATTTTTGAGGCTGCCATGAAATTCAATTGTTTCGATATTCACTCAAACAACTAAAAAATGAATAGGAATATAACAAGAATAGTAGATAATCCTATATGAAATCGCCACCTATAACATAATTATGAGTTGGATTAGAAACCATTTTAAATGTGAGATAAATTGAATCAATATGAACTAATGCTAATATGATAAGCATGCCCACATAATCGATAATTATGTAGGTATGCTAATTACTACTACAAAATGATTAAGGCGTGAAGTAGGAGAATTACCTGAATTATGGGACCGTGAACCAAAATGTTAAATAGTTCTTATAATATGATTTATCAACAAAAAAAATAGAACATGGATCTTTTTAACCTCTAGGAGAGGTGCCTATAGAGACTTGACATGCACTAATCTTTTGGTTGCTTTCAATTTTTCTCTAAGATTAGTAATTTTGGCCCTGTTATTTTTTTCCTACTTCATCAACTTCTTATTCCTTTTGAGAAGTATGTTTCTTAAAACCTTATATTCACATTATTTACTTTCATGGCTTCCAACTTGCCAAGCCAAGTCATCAATTCTGGTTTTAGACTGCAATTTCTTCAGCCCTGAAAATGTTTATAAGTACAGACTCTCTAAGAGAAGTTTCTAGTTCATAAATCCTAAAAATTTGAGTGTCCATTAGAAATTGGTATGTAGATTGATTTTCTTTACCTTGAGTCAAATCATAAACTTTGTTTGGTTGCAGATAAACCTCTTGATCAAAATTTTTGGAATGAATATCATGAGCATTTTGGTCTCGTGTTTTAGAGGTGGAATCGTATAAAAATATATATTTGATTTGATCAGTGATATCAAAATTATCCTGAGCATTTGAAACTTCATTATGAGATTCACTAATTTGTATGGGAGAGGAAACAATTAGCGGTGATTTTAGTTTGTCTAAAGAGGCCGCATCCATTCTTCTTATTAGTCTTCTTGTTGCTACTTGACTAGTTTTCCCTTTAAATTTTTTCATGACCCTATTGTTTTTAGCTTCAGTGTTTTCTATTTGATTTCCTAGAAATATCTTACCCTTTTTCTGATGAGACAAATGTTGAGCCCTATATCTTGATGAAGTACTTTGAATATAACACTTACAACCAGACTTCTTAAGTATTTTTGCAGGAACGGAGTCAAAGGGACCTAAGTTATTTCCCAAATTATGGGTTTCATATTCCTTGGAATTCAAATGAGAATTTAACTCATGAAATTGAAAAGAATGTATTCTATGAGACTCGATTAGATTTGGATCTAAGAAACCCCCAAATTCTTCGCTATGGTTAACTGGATTGAATAGTTGCATTTGCATCTGGTTTTTGACCTACACTGAAGCCACTTCTTATTGATACTGAAATTGTTATGGTATAGGAAAGTGTCCCACCCATCCCCTATCTAAGATAACCTATGGGTGATGAGAATTTTAAATAAACCATGATGAAATAAATATCTATCTTTTTCAGCTGCATTATTTTGAAACAAATATGCCATCTTTTGCAAAGTATTGATAAGATAGAATGGCATATTAATTCCTTGTCCATTAAAAAAACAATAATAAATTAACATGATAGAAGTGTATCTACATAAACATCCTTCATAGGTTACATACCTCATGATTAACTCAAGGAGATGATGCCATTGTTTTTTAATAGACCGAGTTGGAAACCCATATTTGCTTTGGACCTCTGGGCTAGATTTATCCATGATTTTTTTCGAAGATTTCCCTTTTATGCATTTCCCTTTAAACCACTTTTCACCTTCTAATGATAACTGTGTTTCCTGGGAGACACATTCTTCCATGACATCAAGGTCCATATCTCCAACATGAGCAGTATTACCATTAAATGTTGAGGAAAATTCCTTAGTAGCTGTGATATTGAAACTGGTGAACTTTTTTTTAGGATGGGTAACCACCCAACTCTCGTTATGGGATTCAGAAGAAAAAAAATCATTCCAGTTTTGGCACTCTTTACTTTACTAAAGAAACTGTAACTTGAAGGTCCTATTCATGGGACATATGGGCCATAAATTTTGAAATGGATTCCCCCTCACCAATGCTACATTATTTGATCAGACTGACATTTGTAGGGTTTACATTTGGTCACTTCCCAAGACCACAGTACTTCGGGTTGAGGATGATAAAAATTATCAGATGTCTCTATAAGTTTATACCTAGTACTGGAAACCAAATTAATGTTTGATGGGTATTTTGTAGGACAACCCTTTTAATGGAATTTTAATTTGAATTATGCATTTTTTATTCAAATTTCAAAAAAAAAATCAACATTTTTTATGACAGTCAAATTTTTAACCACACTTCTAGGACATGCTGGGAGCCCTTTGAAGGGTTGTGATGGCTTCAATAATCCTACCTTCCATGCATTCCAATAAATTGAATCCAAAAAGGGGTATATGTTCTTGGAAGTAGGTACTAAACTCATCAATTCATCTCCCAATATGGAGAAATAAAATAAATTAAGGAAAACAAAATGGTAATGAGGTAAAGTGTGAATTTTTCCATATATCTGGAGGATTTTCCCTCTCTAAGGTTGTTACAGAATCCCTACCATGCTGTGTTCAAGCACAGAGTATTGGTTGTTAATTAGGGTCATGTTAAGCTTTCAACATTTTTCACAATCCCTACCCTAAAACCAAATCGCATCTACAACATTAAGAAATTTAACAGAGTAATCCAGCCAGTTCAAATGGTAGGTTACTGACCGAGTTTGGAGGAATTGCATCTCCTATGGATATTCTTAGTGACCTTCCATTTCTGTATGACCTCTATGATGATATCTCTGACCTCTTTCTCCTCCTTGATGAGTGCTACTACTTATTCACTGGCCTCTAAGACCTCCTCAATTAGCTCCACGACCTCTTCATTGACCTCCCTAACCTTCTCTCATACCTCCTCAATGAGCTCCATGACCTCTTCAATGATATCACTAACCTCCTCTCAAACCTCCTCAATGAGCTCCATGGCCTCTTTAATGAAATGTGTACTAGTCTTCGCGGTAGGTGGGAAGGTGAGTGTTATATTTTGAAATGTTTATTTTTATTATTTTTTCATGATTTATTTTTATTATTGTTTTATGTTTTTTATATTTAGTATTGTTTTTATTATTGTTTTATGTTTGATGTTTATCAAAATCTAGTTGGTCCCAACCTAAGCATAAATACTCAAATAAGAGTCATGGAAAATAAAATTCAATATGCATGGAGACTATGGACCCTTTCCCATATACCAAGGTATAGGGTGAAATATTTCTATCTCGTAAAGGAAGAACTAGATTGAGGTCCTAATTTATTTTAATGGTATGAAGAGAACTAGAATTTTTTTTTTAATTATACTCCTACATGACGTCTCTTAAGTGATTCCTTACCGATGAGTATGTTATGCCATCAACATTAATTTAACGTTGATGGCATAACATACTCATCAGTAATTAGGTGTCCCTTAAGTGACATAATTTAGGAGTATAATATGAAAAATGTGATGAAAATTAGATTTAAATAAGACTTAAATACATGATTAATCATTGTCATGGAAATCAACATCATCATCATCATCATAAGCATCATCATCATCATCATCTTAATTATCATCGTCGTCGTCGTCGTCGTTGGCATCATGATAGAGATCATCATCATCATGACCAGTATCATCATCATCATCATCACCATCCCCATCATAATCGTTTTCATCACAATCATCATAGACAACAACATTGTCGTCATCGTAGTCATCGTCATCATGATATTCATTGTCAACTAAAGAGAGAGCATAGTCAACTAAATTTCATGTCGTCAATGCATGTGTCTACTCTAACCAAGTCAAATTTCATTCCATACAAGCACAAATTTAAACAAATTAAACATTGCCCCATTCACATGATGCCACTTATTATATGTGGGGTCAAGTACATGATCAACTGCAACGCCTTATTTTTGGGTTGTGAAATAACAATATACAATAATGAAGGTGAAATAAGCATACTATGAATTACATTGTTTGATTATTGAATTTTTGTTTGTGTGAGTCATGTTTGAGTCTCGAAACCCTCTCATACCGGAAACACACATGTCTACTCTAACCAAGTCAAATTTCAATCCATACAATTACACATTGAAAAAAAATTATCATTGACCCCATTCACATGTAACTTATTATATAAGGGGTCAAGTACATGATCAAATGGAGTGTCAATAATGTTTGAGTCTAGAAACCCTCCCACACCATCAATGCATGCATCTAGTCTAACCATCCCAAATTTCAGTCCAAGCAAGCACAAATTTAAAAAAATTCAATGTTGGCCCCTTGCAGTACATGATCAAGCATGCCATTTGAGTTAGCATGATAATTGTGCATTTCATTACTAAGATTCTCTTTATTCCATGAATAATTTAATATTATCTAATGAATAGGGCCAACCATGTGAAGGTGGAAGCTCTTATGGCCCCCCCCCCCCCCCCCTCACATCACTCTCAATTCCCCATAACCCAACAATATATATATATATATATATATATAATGTGTTTTTTTTAATTCTTAAGAAGCAATCTCTCTAATTATAACAAATATGTGGCCATCATATGTGCATCATACAAATAAAGTAGAAAAAACACTAAGAAACAATTAATTTATACATACCAATAAAATTCAATAATTCTATAGAAATATTAAATCAAAGTATATAGAGTAGATATATTACGGAATACCTCATACACTTCAATGGAATTCATCATATTCTTCATCTAGGTCATCATCTGTATCATCCAATCCAGAGTCAACATTGGAAGGATTGGCCATATCATCATCGTCATCGATGTCAGTTACAATCATCATGTCATCGTCGATATTATCTTCATGGAAATTGTATGCTACATCATCTTATTCAACTAATTCTTTGACATATTCTTCTGGAACATGATCATATAACTCATGTTGATCATTTCAATATCATCCTCTTCTTCGAGACCCTCTTAGTTACCTTATGGCATCTTATATTTTACCAGCCTTCCCCTTGGATTGTGTCTCACAACAAATGACTAACCCCCTCTTCCTAGAACCTCAAAGTAAAATACCTGTTCACATTGGCTTGGAAGAACATAGGGATATGTTCCTAGCTCAAACAACCCTGTATTAACCATGGTAAATCCCTTATCATGTTCAATATGATAGTTTTTTTGAGGTCGCGTTGATTCAATCGTAACCTGTACCATTTGACAATGAAAATAACTACCTTGAAGGACTTAAAGCCACACTGAAGAATATATTCCAAATACCCATAGTATCAATTTTTCAAGAGTTCTAGATGTATTTCACTTCTAGAAGAAACATTGGTCTCCTCAAAGACTACATATATCCCACAATCTGATGTTTTCTTCATTTCATCCAACTTTTTGATGCGATATTTCCAGCCATTGCACCACATAGCCTTATGGTTTTTTACCTACAACAAGACATACACATGATAAATATTTCATCATGATCCATTTATGATTAAGTGTATTTTTGTGCCCTACAGGGAAAAAATCAACGTGTACATCAATATGTTTGTAAAAAAAATAAAGTGTGGTTGATTAATATGCTTTCCTGCTTATCTTTTAAACCATATTCTAAATTGATTTCCCTTTGAGTAAGATTGGTATCTCCATTGCGATGTGTTACTTTAACCAATGAAGACACACCTTCCCATGATATTCCAATACCAGCTTGTTCACAATGTTCAATCCATACCTTCATCTAGTCAAGATTGTTTGTGATGTATAAATGAAGTGCATCCCACTCTCAACCAATAGTTGGATAAAAATAAATTAAAATTTAATACAAATGTATATTCACTTAACAAAGTATAAACATTTAATTGATGAATATTGAATATTAAAAATAGAATATGTATGATATATAAATAAAAATTAACAGTCAGATTTATTAAATTAATTAATCTCCACTAGATAATAATTACCTTTCACCTTCCTCGATCTACATTTCCCCTTCGGGTACTCCCCTTCGAAATTGTTATTGGAGTGCAGATAACAAATGCGAGCTAAATTTAGCTTTGACGTTAATTTAAGAAGATATTCACTAATATACATCATGTTTTGGTATACCATATATATCCCTCCAACATAGAACCCCTAGGATGTGCTCGTTTTTTAACCAATCCCTTCAAAGATTCAAGTTCCTCTCAACCATCCACATGGACCTTGAGTAAACAGGTCCACACAATTCAATCTCCTCAACTTGGTATATGAGGTAGTGTTCTTGTGCATTGAAAAATGCAAAAGGTAGATGTTTCTGCATTTCACACATGAGATGGGGAATTTCTCTCATCCAATACTTTATATCTTCTATATGTATTTATTTAGATGACAACCATCTACAAGTGATGGAAACTAATCACGATATTTAACAAAAAAAAAATGCATTACATAACATGAATTAGTGCACAAAAACCATATATAAGTTCTACAATGAATTAAACAAAGACTAAGTGCATGCAAAAAAACATTGCTTACCTTGTGTATTTACCAAGATTATATATAACGTGTTTGACATTGTTGTCAAAGTTGTCCAAGAGAGAGAGAGAGGTAGAACATACTGTAACAATATACAAATCGTTTCACTTTTTTTAACAAAACGTAGACAAAAAATACCAACAATGTGCACTAGAATATCGTTAATATAAAAATAATTATATGCATACCATAATAATTACCTTCATGAAGATATTCCAATCATGTGTTTTCATCCCTGCAAAATCACCTCTCTTTGTTATGATATTCTTTATGTTCGCACAAAATCCGGTGGGAAATTTAATTTTCCGCATGACTTCTTTTACAACATTACTTTGTTGCTCCGTTATCATCCATGGAAGTGATTTTATATTAATGTGGTCTTCATTTCTATGAAATTGAATGATTTCTTTCATTGCATGGTTGGGTTCTTGAATGTCATTTCAAATTTTGACAATTTTTTCTTTCTCACTGCTTCCATCCAATATTCGCCATAATGTTTCAGCCACATTCTTTTTTATATGCATTGTATCAAACAGATGAGCAATTCATAGGTGCTCATAGCACAGCAACCTACTGAATTGTTTAGGATAACTTTTCATTCCTCATGGAAGACCATTAATTCCTTCATGATCATGAAGACCATCATGAATCATGGTTTAAAAATAAATTACATAAATCAATGTCAATTACAGTAAATAAAACACAATAAAAAAAATTTCATAACATTTCATATACGATAAATCTTACATACCTTGATGGTTTCTATTATATTGCAACTTCCATAGGTGAGGTGTCATTCTCTATGGTTTTGATGCAGTCTCTTGCTTCCCATTGAACAAATGTATTTTGGTAGTTCGATACCTATGATTCTTAGAGGGGAAGTGCTTATACTGATCAAACACCTCCTTTCCTAAACTTTTGGAACAATGAGATTTGATCTCAGGACCGCAAAGTGGACATGCAAATTTTCCTTTGTCTGAAGACCTAGATACCGAGATGTATTATCTTACATGTCAATTATAATGATATATAAAATGAATGGATTATTTAAAAAACATGTGTGCATAATATGTTAACTAGTTCATCAAAATAAATGCAATTAAAGTGGAACTTATAATTACAAACCACAAAAATGGGTTAACCCTGGGGCATCATGTATTGTCCATACTAGCATTGCATGGAATTAAAATTGCATTTGTCATATATTTGGTCTATATACGTCATACATAGTGATGTTATTCCATAAATTTAGTAGCTCGTCAATAAGAGGTTTGATATATATGTTCATATATTTAACTTGGTATTTACCTGATTGATTTGAACAACAAATGATATTTCACTACATAAAAAAACTGACAAATGATATGGCACTACATTAAAAAAAAATTCTTAGACACATACCTCGAATAATCATCGACAAAATTATGTGCTCCCTCTTTATTGATAGCCATGGATGAATTTTATTGTTGATGACAAAAATAGGCCACACCGAGTAAACGGATCTCATCTCTGCAAATAGATTGGCACCATCTAGTGCCAAAGAAATCCTAAGATTATGAGGTTCTTCTTTAAAGTGAGGTCATTTTTCCTCCATATCTCTAAATGCAGATAATGTTATATTGAATTTTTTTCCATGCATGGTAATCCATAAATTGCGTTATGTTTTTGCACATGAACAGTCATTGCAAACGTGGAATAATGGAATATAATGAATAACCTTGCGAGGAACATTTTTTTGTTACTTGATCTATTCGATATCTACTAATATGACATTCTGGACATTCAGTTTAAAATTCATGCTGATTATAATATATAACATGGTCATTGGGGCATGCAAGAATTTCTTCATATTGCATTCCAATTTCCTTCATGATGGAAGATAAATATCAAAATGTGCGAGGTAAAATATTTGACGGTGGTAACAAAAAGTCAGCTATCAAGCTACAACAAATTAAAATAAAAATCTAGTTAATATATAAATATATAAACAATATTAATGAAACACATTTCATCCATATTAATTCGACTTATGAATTAACAATAATTTTATTAGACGAACAATGATAACCTTTTTGCGCGATCATATATATGTGA
The DNA here is from genome assembly GCA_001517045.1 of Pseudotsuga menziesii. Classification (NCBI taxonomy): domain Eukaryota; kingdom Viridiplantae; phylum Streptophyta; class Pinopsida; order Pinales; family Pinaceae; genus Pseudotsuga; species Pseudotsuga menziesii. Next base: position 262,135 of record LPNX010272477.1, on the reverse strand, counting down.
TGGAATATATTACATACCTTAACATCCATGTGACTTATGCATTTCAAATACCATTAATAACCTTCAAGTTCATTATCAACAATATACTAGAGAGAATATTTGTGTTGGAGCCCTCATAAAGGGGTTTGTATGCCTTCTCAAGAAGAGGTAAATTATGAACACCATCAAAGTCATCATTTTCATGATCATGATCATCATCATCCATTCTAACATTAAATGAATCATGGATCAATGTATTTGTACCATCATATAACTATGTTATCAGTATTATCATCTTCTTCAATATGATCATTAACTTGTTCTCTGTTATTCATAGCTCCATGTTCCTCCAGTACTTGTTCTGAAAGCACGTCCCCCGGATGATATGCCATAGGATGTATTTCCTTTATAATTACATGAAACCGTCAATAGATATTAGTTAATATAATAAATATTAAAATAATACATGCATTTACAAAAGAAATCAATATAAAAACATATATAATGCAAAACTTACAAATGGATGAAATTCATGTCCCCCCTTAGCGTGTCCATGTTCCCTACAATGTTTTATGGTTGTTGTGATATTTATTCGTCTCCTTTTAAATCCCCTACATTGACTACATGGACAATAACATTTCCCATCACCCTTTATTTTCAGTCCATCCCACAATCTAGCAAGCAATTGTCGATTGTGTTTGTCTCGATCATGGATATTATTATTTGACATTTTCTCATAAAGAGCTTGAATGAAGATTATTGATCTTAAAAAATAAATCTCCACACTTCACTATTTTTATTCAAAATAACAGTTGAAATAATTTTGTACTCTTTTATAGAAACCAGTCTATGAGAAGAATATAATTTCCGCATAATGTCGCTTGTATAGCAAACATGTCAGAATGTTACATAATTTATAGTTTTTAAAATTTAAAATTCATCGGATATCCTATGATATAACTCTAGTTACCATTACCATATATATGTCAGATATCTAACGATATTACTCTAGTTACCATTACCATATATATGTTGGATATTCGATGGAAATCGTCGAATAAGCGACTGTGGTCATCAGATCACCAACAACCGTCAAATATCCAATAATGCCATGTATCAAATAAAAAAAATTGATCAAAATTCGTAATTTTGAAGGTGAAATCCAACGAGAGAGTCAATTTCATTGGATTGCATCGGATTTGTTCGTCGGATTTTGGGTTCAAATTTTGTTGTGAGGGGGTTGGATTTTCCTTTAACACTTTGAAAGATGATTGAGATTTTTGTGAGGTTTGAATATAATTTTAGGATTTTTGTTAGTTAAGAGTTTGGATATGCGATCATTAATTCCTTGGATGTAATGACGAGAGATTAATGTATAAGAGGGGGACTTATATTAGTGGGGTTTGGGTTTTGGATCTCGGACAAAGTGAAAATATTTCTTAATATTTCTCTATTTTACTCTTTTTAACTTAACTAATTTTAAATTTTAAATTATTTACTTCATTATTCTTTGTTATTTTTGGGTATACACCCCCTTTTTTACGTTTTTATCTTCAACGACTATCCCCTCATATCTTATTTATTCAACCTAAAATTTTCCATCTTATAAACAACTTCATTTTCATTCCCTCAAGATGGATAGAGTGTCCACTAGAAACATCAGACTTCAAACTTCAATACAATGAATATCTAGAAGCCATGATACAATTTCTATTATTTGTATTTATGATCTCAAAAATATTTTCATCATAGTTGTAGGAAAGGCTGAGGTGTTGACGATCAACTATAGAATGTGGGTTTAACTTGTGGATTTTTAGTGGTTGGGTGATGGATTTGTTGGGAGTAGTAGCCATGGGAGACATTATGCGAGTGGAAAATAAAGGGCGCCTAGGTTGGTCATTGATCACCATTTAAAATTCTCAAGCTCTATCATGGGATCTCAACCAAGTGGAGGGAAGTTGCAAAAGAACATACACAAATTTCCTCCTTGATGCCACTAATGAAACATTCTCAGAAAAAAAAAGAATTAGAGAGCCCTTCTATGTGGATTGATAATTTCTCAATTTTTTTAATATACTCTATAACGGTGCCATTTTGGCACAATTCGGTGAACTTTCCCAAGTAGTGAGTATCACAGTCAAAATGCTCATGAAGGATCTTCACAAATTGGTTCCAAGGGTCATAATGATGATAAAATTTCTTATATCGTTGACACCATTTTCATCTTTCAGATTCTAAATATCAAAACTTCAGTTTTCAACTTTTGAAGATCATCTTTAATGTCATGGAGAGAAAAATAATGTTCCATTTGGGTCACCCAACCCAAGGGGATGGAGCCATCAAATTTTCACATGGACCAGTCTTCAGAAAGTGATGCCATTAATCTTTATCGTGAAAGGACTAATGATGGATTTCTCAAAAGAAAGTGTGAGAGTCCTAATCTTTATTGAACACAACTTCATTCGTTGGTCTCAAATGTTGGAGAAAATCTAACATGTTGGGTAATAGAAATCATCATATGGTCATAGCTTATCAAGGTGTTGGTTTTGTCAGCCACTTTGAGTTGGATTTTATCAATGGAGTGGGTAAAACTAGAAAACGTTTCATCCATTGAGTGTTGGAAGGAGGTGAATAATGAAGATAGTGCTTGAAGGTGTTGGGGTGGACTCAATTGGGGTGGATTCTATTGGGGGATATTCTAGTTGGTAGTTTCCATGTGGGCCTGGTTATTTGTGTGTACCATGGAAGCTAAAAAGTATGAGCACTTAAGGAATAATGGTTGGGTCCACCCAAAAGGATTTATGATAGAAATATATTAAAATGGTCAAAATGATGCAAGGATTCTTTAAGATGTGTCACAAGTAAGGGATTTGGGACCAGTGAAGAAAGTTTTTAGAGATACACATCAAAATTATCAACATTATGGCAGGGTTATTTCAAGTTAGGTCATAGATAAGGGTTTCCAAGACCCCCTAGACTTTTTTACACTGGTAAGGGCATTTATCATTGTTGAATATTAACTATGTTGAAATAAATCTCAAATTATTATTAGATACAAATATGTAGGAACTTTGTGTGACCATCCATAGAGAATATGATTGTTGCACTGACCGGTTTTTCAAAATGAATAATTTTCACTAGCAAGCTATAGAGATGAGGGTTTCCAAGGTCCTAAAGACAAGGGATTGTCAGGTGATATAGCTCTTAGATATGTGTGTGCCTTTTAATATTAGTACTCAACCCAATCTCTTAGGGCACCAAATAAGGAGGCTCAAATGATCCCTTAGCCATACTACCCAACTACCCAAGTACGTAATAGTAATATTCTCAAATGTTGTGCTCGATCCCACTACAACAACAAGAGAATCAATTGATTGGTTTTGGTTTTCCTATCAGACTTTCAATATACCTGAGGGTACGTGGAAGTAATATTCTATGTGCAAGTGTTATCTAATGTGGTACAACTTGAAGGGGTACCAACATGGGTTACAAGGGTGTCCAATAATTGTACAAAACTTAGCGTACAACATAACTAAGTACTAGTTGTACTCTCTACGTGTCTTGTTCATTGTCTGAAGTTATACTTGCTAAAGAAGAAATACTTATAGTTATTTAAAGATACAAAACATGTCTCTAACCTAAAATAAAACTTATGAAATATTGGAAGTGTGGTGGCTTAAGAAAGTGCCTTTGATACCACTGTTGGTGTTTTTTAACATTAAAACTTAAAACAACATAGGATGTATAGAGATATAAGATGCAATAAACCATAAATTATAGTTCAAAATAAAAAACATTAGACAACAAAAAGTGTAGGAGAAGTAATACATCCTTAGTACATAGTTTAGACCTTAGGCTAATTTCATTTTCCTTCATACAATGATATCCTATGGTTTAAACTTAGGAGAGCTAATTTAGCAATATATCTGGTTAATTTGGCATGTTCACACCTACAACAAATCCCTAGTTTTGTCAACCTAGCCCATGTGCACCCGCATTATTGCAATGGGGCGCTACTTCCTTGATTTGTGGGATTCAGGTTTGAGCAATTGTGCTAGTGGTGTATTTGGCCTATTTTGTCCCTCCTAGGTGCATTTTTTCCCCCTAGATCCTCCCACTTGGCTGTATATTCTCACCCATGCATGCCTTGAAGTATTTAATGACCCAACACACCTCACCAACATTAACACCGCAATTCGTTACTGTTTGCGATGAGTTCAAACTCCACTGGTCCACCTAGGGGGGATTGAGGTCATTTCTCACTTTGACACATGTACAACTCCAAATTGCTTCCATAGCCACTTGAATTTGTCCATTGTATTATAATTATACTTGAAGATAATATGATCAGCAATCAACACCTTTCACATGTGTTGTTCCAACTATTTTCTGTCTCTTTGTTTTCTCTTGCATATTTTGTCAAACACTTTGATGGTGAAATTATTCTAGCTCCTAGATCTAGTTTGAGATGCAATTCTCACATGGTATCAGATCTTGTTGGAGTTGTAACAAATCTTCTGAGGTTTATTTTTTGTTTAGGGCATATTTCGAGTTTATATGAGTGTTTTTCATTGTAGTTTTTTACAACAACTTCATGGATTCAAAAGTTGTTCCTCTCCTTCCTCCATTCAACTATTCTGAATGGAAGTCAAATATGTGTGCATATATCAAGAGGAAATTTCTCTATTATGTGTCCATTGGTGTTGTGAGAGAACCAGAGTCCTTTCAAGAGAAGGATGCTTGCCTTAATGACAATGATAGAGCCCATGGAACTATGTGCCTTGCTATACCTCCTACAATGTGCTACTTCCTTGATTCTATTGATTACCCATTCGATATTTGGAGAAATCTAGATGAAGCTCTTGGCATGCAGCAAGAAGATGTGAGCTATATGGAGAAATAAAATGGGCCACAGGGGCTTCACATGTTGGCCAATATCCTATCACGTTAGTTCATATTGTGGGTTTTAAAATGATAAAAAATTGAACCAATATATTGCAGGTATTGGGGGGATGAGGGGTTTAAGGTGGGGGTGGGTAGGGTGGTTTATAAGGATTGAGGTATAAAAAAGGGTGGGGAGGAGGTTTTAAGTATTGGGAGGGGGTTTCAACAAAAAGAGTTTGGGTCAATATCTCTCGAAATTAAGGGTATTCTTTAATATCCCACGATCGCACGTGCTATGTGAGAGGTTCACTAAGTGAAGTCCCCGTGAAATGGGCACCTCCTTAGGTGTTCTTTCTCCTATGATCTCAGCCTCGTGCATTTCTCAAGAAGTTGTTCGAAATGAGGAAGAAGAAGTAGCCAAAGATTCATCAAATGATCCAACTCAAGCTTCTTTCTCTATGGATTCCTATCCTTGTATAGAAGCTAGGGTTCATGAAGAGAGCATACGATTTGCTTCCATCACTACTACTGAACATTTACATATCCATTCTACACCCTTCTCCTCTATGTCTTCTGTTACGAATGAGGAAGATGTATTACTAGTTGATGTTCATAGCGAGCCTTCTCTAGAAGATGGATTTTATTCACATGAGAGCATTGGTTAGAAATATGGAGAGGTTTTGCTGTCAATTGAAGAAATCTCATTGCTTCACACTATTCATCCCATATATCCCTCCACCATCACCAGTAGAGTTCCTTCAAGTTCATATGAATATGGAGAAGATTTTGCCATCACAATGGCACATTTGGGACTCTTGTTCCACCTTCCTGGAGCTGATTACAATCTTAATTCAAAATAATGGATGCTTCAATATCCTTATGAATCACTTGGGGTCACCAATTCTCAAGCAATTCAAGTCTCTTTCAAGCATGGCATCCTGCTTGATTCAAGATTCAAGTTTGAAGAGCACCATTTTCTCTCCTATCACTACATTTCAGTTGTTCAACATGGTCCTATGATTCATCATGCAACTATTCCTGAGTTGGTTAGGTGTTAAACTACACAGGGTACTCCCAAAAGATCAAACACCAAGATCAACCACTCACACAAACAGATCACATATCAACACATGATGTTTGTCACGTCGTTAAAACCCTCGAGAGGGAAACAGTCCACAGCCCAAACCAAATAGCTACTTGGAGCAATTTATTATGAAAAAGAAGAAAGTTACAAATGAGCTTCTCATAATTGATCAACTAGCCAAGGACCCTCTATGCTCTTTAAATAGAGATCATGAACCAATCGGGCGTTAAGCCACGGATCAATGGTAGGTATGATCTAACAGAAGTTGAACCATCGGATCACTTTATGTTTAGAACATATTGTGACCGGCAGATTAGAATATTTACAAATTCATACTAATGCATGCTAAAGAAACACACTTTACCTAACAGATATATTACACAAGTTGATCTTAACTAACTCCTAAGTGTCTAAATATCCTAACGTCTCCCCTTAAGAACAACTTGGGATAGGATTGAGGGATTTACAAAAGTGACACTATTAGGAGAAGGAAGGAGTCATTAGAACCTATCGCTTGTTAAGGAGACATTCCTGAACTCCTAACATAGATCGAAGTTTAGAAAACTTTGCTTCTATAAGAGACTTGGTGAAGATGTCTGCAACTTGATCATCTGTAGGGAAATAGAGCATTTCAAGAACACGATCATGAACAAGGTTTCTGATGAAGTGCATGTGTAGCTCAATGCGTTTGTTGCATTGATGTAGAACTGGATCTTTGGCAAGCTTGATGGCACTTTGATTGTCACACCAAAGTGGAGTAGGTTGTTGTTGCTAAAATCCAAACTCTAAAAGGATCTAGCGAAGCCATAAAGCTTCATGACTGGGATTTACTATGGCTTGATATTTTGCTTCTGCTGAAGAAAGAGAAAGAGCTTTTTGTTTCTTACAAGCCCAAGTGACGGGTCCAGATACCAGACTGAAAACATAACCTACAGTAGACTTTCGATCATCAGGATCGTTGGTCCAATCTGAATCAGTGAAACTAACCAACAAAGGTTTCCCCCCTGTACTGTAATGAATCCCAAACTAAATTGTACCTCGAATATATCGTAGTTTTCTTTTTGCTGCTTTCCAGTGACTTTCATGAGGTGTTTGCATATAACGGGAAACATGACCAACGGAAAAGGACAGGTCAGGATGGGAATGAGTCAAGTATAAGAGACTGCCGACAAGCTGACGATACAAGGTGGCATCTACTTTAGGTGAAGTACAAGTGACAAAAAGTTTGACTCTAGACTAAAAGGGAGAAGGGGTTCATTTACAATCTTCCATGTGAAAGCGACGAAGAAGGTCACAAGCATACTTAGACTAGGAAAGAAAGATTCCTTCTTGGTTTGCAAGACTTGGAGACCAAGAAAATAATGCAAATGTCCTAAGTTTGACATTTAAATTTTTTGCTTAAGACTGGATTTCACAGGGGTTAAAAGTTTAGGGTCACTACTAGTAAGGATAAGATCATCAACATAAAGAACAAGTATGATGAGATGGTTTCCTACTTTCTTGGTATAGACATTGGGGTCAGAATGGCATCTAGAAAAAATAGTGTCAAGGAGAAAGCTATCCATTTTGGCATACCAAGCTCTAGGAACTTGCTTAAGGCCATATAAGGATTTCTTAAGGAGACAAACAAGGCTAGAGTTATTCTGAACATTTCGAGGAGGTTGTTCCATGTAAATTTCATCCTGTAAATCACCATGTAAGAAGGTAGACTTGACATCCATTTGATGGACTTCCTAGTTATGTAAGGCTGCAAGGGAAAGAACAAGGCGGATGGAGTTCATTTTTTTGATAGGAGCAAAGGTTTCATTGTAGTCAATCCCTTCAACTTGGGAAAAACCTTTGGCAACTAACCTTTCCTTAAGTCTTTCAACACTTCCATCTGATGCATACTTAGTTCTGTAGATCCATTTACATATAACAAGTTTTATTCCTTTTGGAAGAGGAAGAAGATCCCAAGTATCGTTCGCCATTAAGGAACGATATTCTTCATCCATAGCTGTATCCCAATCTAGATTTCCTGAAGCTTCTACAAAAGTTTCTGGATCATGATTCTCAGAAACTTGACCCAAAAGAGAAGAGGCTCGCTGAGACTGAGAACGTGTTTGGCGTTGATATCTAGGATTACCAACTGCTTCACATGTTGAATGGACCCATCAAGAAAGCATTGGTGCTGGTGAAACTGGAGGAACATGAGTAGGCGGAGGTGGATTTTCATCCTCATTGTCATCATCAAAAACTGTAGTTGGAAACCTTTCAAGGAAGTTGGAAGGAGAAGAAGGCACATTCGTTGAATCAGGATCGTACGCCAAAGATGGCACACCCGCCAAGTTAGGATCGCATGCCAAGAAAGTTTTATCAAATTTAACATCTCTTCTAATTATTATATCATGAGAATGTGGCTGAAGAAGTCTATAACCTTTTACATCTTCAGAATATCCAAAAAATATGCACTTTTCACTTTTAGGCTGCAATGCTTTTCATTTTTCATCCGGAATGTGATCCCATGCTTCACAACCAAACACACGGAAGTGACTTACATCTAGTTTAATTTTAGTGGGTGTGCGATTAACTATGTAATTTTCACAATTTATGGCCTTAACCCAATATTGAAGACTTAGTCCCTTAGATTAGATCATGCAATTAGCCATTTCTTTTAAAGTGTGGTTCTTCCATCCAGCTACACCATTTTGTTGTGGTGTATATGGAACAATGTGTTGTTGTTGGATTCCTTGTTCATTGCATAAAGTAGTGAAATTTTTGTTAAAATATTCTCCTCCATTATCATATATTAACTTAATAATTTTATTACCATATTGCTTTTCAACAAGGGCCTTGTAGGCCAAGAACATGTTAAATACTTTGCTCTTAAATTTTAGGAAGTAAACCCAAGTGCGTCTGAAGTAGTCATCAATGAAAGTTAAGAAATATTTGAAACCTTAAAAGGAAGCAGATGGAAGAGGACCACACAAGTCACTATGCACAAGCTCCAAGGGAACCGAGGCGTGCCAAGAGGCACGTTTGTCAAAACTGTCTCAATGATGTTTTCCTAGTACACAATTGGAACAAACACCATCCTTGCAAGATACCATCAAAAGACCAATCACCATATTTTCTTTACATAGTTGTTGCAATGAGTGATAATTTAAGTGACCAAATCACTCATGCCAAAGTTTGCTCAAGTTATCACCATGAGCAACAAAAACTAAAAAAAAAGGTGATGACCCAAAGTTGTTAAATTTGTACAACCTCGTAATATCATCAACAATTCCGGTATCTAGGACATTTGAGGATATTTAAATCCTTGATTACAACTTGGTGAGGTGTAAACATTACAGTTTTACCTTCACCAGAATGATTGATTTGATAGACTGACAACAAATTGCAGGAAATTCTTGGAACACATAGTACATTACTAAAATGACCATTTTCTACTGGAACTGTTCCAGATCCTACAACACTTAGAGAACTGTCATCACCAACAAATATTTGTTTGGTGTTACATTCATTCATAGTAGAAAAGATGGTTTGATCCTTAGCCATATGATAAGATGCTCCAGAAGCAATGAGCCATTCATTTGAAGTAGAAGAAGAAGATGCAGTATAAGAGTAACCATAAGCACAAACTGCATGTCCATGAGAGGTAGATTCTGAAGACGAATCTAGGTTGATGTGGTGCTTCCTCATTGTTGCTTCCGAGGCTACCATCTTCTTAAAAAACTTAGATTCATCATGATTATCTTTCCCACAAAAATTGCAATGACGCTCAGTCTTATTTCCTTTGGGCTTGGATCCTTTGTCATTTTTTAAAGAAGGAGCTGACTGAGAGGGTTTGGGACACTTGTTTGGCTTATTATTGCGAAAATTATGTTTCTTGAGAGGCTTGGAATTTTCTTTCTGTTGGGACAATAAGGATTTCCTAGATGTATCTGCATTGTTAATTATTCCAAGATGAATGAACTTATCTTGCTCTCTAATTAAGGAATCACAAAAGGATTCAAGAGTAGGCTCTTGATAGCTATCTGCATTCAAGGATTCTTTCATGGAGTAAAATGTAGATACAAAAATAGAATATGTAGGTCCAAGTTTGGAAAGAATATGATAACTACATTGTTTGTATTCTTTCTTAATCTTGCATTCTTCACATAGGAGTCTAAGAGTTTTATACTTAGATAAATAATCTTGAATGCATGAAAAACCACTTGGATTCAAAGAAATCAACTCATTCTCAAGTTGATGACCTCGAATTTCATTGTGTTTACCAAAAACAAATTTCAACTTTTCCCAAGCTTTATCGGGTTCATTAATTCCACATATATGGAGTCGCAAAGAAGTAAAGATTGACATCCCAATCAATCCACGAACTTCATCACATCTATTTGCCCATTTTATTTTCTTAGCATCATCAGTGGGTTCTATTTCTTTTCTTTAGGTAATTCTGAAAAGTCCCCTACTTCGTAGAACATATTCCATAGGAGATTTCCATGAGAAATAGTTAGAACTAGTAAGTAGAATATCACAAGGGGTGGCCATACTGTAAAATAATGGATGAAAGAACAGAAACTAACTGTCTAGATGCAAAGAGCTCAAAAAATTAGGTTGTTTCAAAAAAACTGAACTCAAGAACTATTAAGGAATAAAGCAACTTTGGACCAAGTGATCTAAGTTTAAAAGGTACGTAAAAGAAAGGAATGAGAAAGGGGGATTTTTTTTTTACTCTCCTCTCTCATTCTCCATGCTTGCCTTTGTTTCCTACAAGTCACAAAAAAATGAAAAAACAAAAACAAAAAAGAAAAATTTCCACAGTATGGGTTTAGATCTTGGTTAGCTTTCTTGGAAACTTTGCATTTTCAATTTTTCTCCGTGTTTCTGATTTTCCATGATCGCACAAGGTGCATGGAAAAGAGCATAAGTAGCCGAGAAGACAAAAAAAATCTCTTTCTATTTCTGATTTGTCGCGATTGCGTAAGGTGCATGGCAAAAATCATACGCAGACAGGAAAGGCAATAGCCTGAGACTAAAACAATAAATATCTACTAATAAAACTGATAAAATATGAGATATTTAAAAAAAATAAAACAAATCCGTCACTATAACATTATACCTTCAGATTTGCTGAAATGGGTGTTTTTGGAACAAATGGAAACAGTCTTTGATGAAACAAAAACTATTTCCCAATGGAGAAGATGCTCCTGATGCAAAGGAACAACTCCCACAGGCCACAAATGCATAGAAAATCTAGAACCGGAAACCCTTTCCAAGTTTTGGCAACACCGGTTCCAGGCCGAGTGCGATCCTCGGGTGATTTTGACAGCTTAGACTCCCCTGGTTCGTGGTTACTTAGCCAATGGAAACCCTGCTAGTTAAGGGGGTTCCACCACTTTGCCAACAAAAAAAACATGTAAGGTTTGCCATTACACCAAAACCTGTAGATGTTGATGAACATTTGATACCCACCACAAGGCCCTAATCACTAGGAGTGGCGGTTAGTCCACTTGTTTTATATTCCTAGAGGTGCGGTGGTTACACCATGAGAAGGTTGTACCGATCTCCAACACATCGCCTCTGGCATAGCTCGGGGGAATTGAACTTGAGACTTATTCTATGATACCATGTTCAGGTACACAAAGTACTCCGAAAAGACTGAACAACAAGAGCGACCACTCACACAAACAAATCACAGATCAACACACGATGTTTGTCACGTGGTTAAAACCCTCAAGAGGGAAACATTCCATGGCCCCAGCCAAATAGCTACTTGGAGCAATTTATTATGCAAAAGAAGAAAGTTACAAATGAGCTTCTCATAATCGATCAACTAGCTAAGGACCCTCCATGCTCTTTAAATAGAGATCATGGACCAATCAGGTGTTAAGCCACGGATCAATGGTAGGTATGATCTAACAGAAGTTGAACCATTGGATCACTTTATGTCTAGAACATATCGTGACCGTCAGATTAGAATATTTACATATGCATACTAATGCATTCTAAAGAAACACACTTTACCTAACGGATATATTACACAAGTTGATCTTAACTAACTAACTGCTGTGTCTAAATATCCTAACATTGAGCACATTCCACTTCATCCCCAAAAAAAGATTCCTCCAAATATTTTTTTAGTTTGGAGTGTATGTATCCTTGATTCTTTTTTAGTTTGGAGTGTATGTAGCCTTGATTCTATGTCATAATCCATTTTTGAGGGGAGGTTTTGCCCCATGACGTTTTCCTCCTTACCTCTGTTAAATGGATCAAGAGAATTTTGTTGTAAAATGTGACTTGAGCCTTAGTTACTAGGCCTTAATAAATCATTAAATTTTACTAAGTATGGATTAAGGGAGGGTGCTAGGAGCAGTAATACATCCTTATTACATAGTTTATACCTTACGCTAATTTCATTTGCCTTCATACAATGATATCCTATGGTTTAAAATTAGGAGAGCTAATTCAACAATATATCTAATTAATTTGGCCTATTCACACCTACACTAGCACCCTCATTTAGTCAACCTATCCCATGAGCACCCTCATAAATGCATTGGGGAGATACCTCCTTGATTTGGGGGATCCAGGTTTGACCAAGTGCACTAGTGGTGTGTTTGGCCTATTTTCTCCCTCCTGGGTGCATTTATAGCCACCTAGAGCCTCCCACTTGCCTCTATCTTCTCACCCATGCATTCCTTGGAGTATTTAATGACCCAGCACACCTCACAAACATTCATACAACAATTCATGACTGTTTGGGCTGAGTTGGAACTCCACTAGTCCACCTAGGAGGGATTGAGGTCATTTCTCACCTTGACACATGTACAACTCCAAATGGCTTCCAGAGCCACTCACTTATTTCCATTGTATTATAAATATACTTGATAATAATATGATCAGCAATCAACACCTTTCACATCTGATGTTCCAACTATTTTCTGTCTCTTTGTTTTCTCTTGCATCTTTTGTAAAACACTTTGATGGTGAAATTGTTCTAGCTCTTAAATCTAGTTTGAGATGCAATTCTCACAAAAAGATATAAATATTGCTAGAAATGAGTTCTTTTACTATGATAATAGATTCTCGGAAAAATGTACACACACCTCTTAAGGATGGGCAACCTCTTACCTGAGCGGATCTCCATTACAATAATTCTTAATAAAACACTTCATAGCCTTATAACTCTTTAAATATGCTTCCCATATCCAAAACTCTCACTAATTGAAATGGTTAGATAAGTATCAATATTTCACAGGGGCGTCGATGATGGAACAATACGATATCACGTTCGTTCATATTGGGGGCTTAAAAATGGTCAAAAATTCAAAAATTATATTGGGCATATATTTGGGGTAAAGGGGTTTTTATGTTAATAAACAATGTGAAATATAATGGGGGTTTGTTTATCCCAACTAAAGCAGAAATGGGCACAAAAAATAGGGGTGGGAGGACCTAAATTCTCAATGTGTCTGCGTTTTGGATTTGCAATTAGCGACAGAGAAGAGCAGAGCTCTTTATATTTACACTCCAATACTATTTTAATCCCTACAACAATGTCAATTACTGCAACAACGAAAACCGCCATGCAAGTCGAGGAAGAGAAGGATGGGCTTGTTGGAGGCAAAAGTGTGTTTGTTGTGGTTCTTCTTTTCCCATGTCTGGTACTCATAATTATCGTACTCAACATTGTCTCCACAGTGCTATTCTCCAAGATAAACATTTTCTATCAACCACCACTACACAAAATTGCAAAAATCTTCGGTTGGAGAAAATGTGGGTTTGGAGTTTAAGGCCCAAGTTTTGGGTTCCCATTAGAAAATGGGCTTCAAGGACCCAATCCTTTGATATAAACTCTATTCTAGAGAAGAAAGAGAGTGAAGACGAAGAAGAAGAAGATGAGGATGGTGATCAAGTTATTGGGAATAATGGAGGAAGCAATATGGTAATGTATGAGCATTCTGATCACACTATTATTGATTTAATGGAAGTTGAGAGAGTGTATAGAATAGTGGAGGAGCTCTTTGCATCCAATCGGAACATGGAAGCAGTTCTTGATCAAATTGATGTGAAGGTTTCTCATTCATTAGTTTTTCATGTATTAGTCAAGTTTTATCATGCCAGGAAACCATCCTTCAGGTTCTTCAATTGGGCAGGGCAACAGGAGGGTTTTTCACACAATTCACTGACTTGTAACACCATGATGAGTATATTGGCCAAAACGAAGCAGTTCGTGACAATGTTGGAGCCTTTGAAAGAGACGGGTAAGATGGGATATGTTCTAACCATTGAAACCTTCGGTGATAAGTTATCATGCAGGCTCCCTGTCTAAGGTACTTCTTTTTTCATATATGTTTTTGAGATCCGGTTTTGGGGTTCTTTTGTTGTGTGTTTTGGGATAAAATTGGGTTTAGGTTATTCGAGTGTGTGGTAGAAAATTCTCAGTTTTACTAATCGAGTGGTGAAAATTGTATCTAATTTATGTAAAAATTATAGTTTTTTTAAGGTGGTTTACGGTATCTGGCACATTGCCTATAAATTTTCACGGTTTGTGAAAAAAAGATTAATTTAAATTTGGGGTTTTGCTGTAATTGGGGTTCAATTTTGGCTATAATTGATTTGGTGTTTATGTAAAATTGCAAGAGAGTAGGGAACAAGTCTAATCAGTTCTCCTGGAGGTGGTAACAGTTTCCTTTGTCCCAATTTTAGGTACATTCAATCTTGTTGTTAGTACCTTATCTACATATTCTATGCACAATTGTGTTGAGTATAGCTTATTTAGTTAGTAGACATGAATTGACGCACTCTGATCTATGAGGGTTGTGTCTACGTTTTTTATAAGTTATATTTTTTTATTGCATAGGTACCAGTAGGTATGAGTACAACAAGATCTAGTAGGAACCAATAGGTGTGTTTGCATTAGTTTTCAGTAACTGGCTCAAAAATCCAGCTGTAATTTGGCTTGGATAATTATTGTCGTACTCCAAACACAAGATATAAATTGTAGCCGCCTCGATTAATGTCTATTGTAAGAGTGTAGTCATGTCTGTTATAAGACCCTTTTGTTATCAATTACCTTATTTTTTGGCCCTTGAGATTCGCAATATCATTTTAAATCTATTTAAAGTGATTTGCTTCACGACCTGGGTGAAACTTGTTTACATCATTATGGATTTTTTTACTTTGATTAGTCAGCCAATATTGATTATTTATTGTTTCTTACTAGCCCAAATAATATTGTCATCTTGTACCTGATGAAAATTGTCTCATTCGTTGTTTGGAATTTTCAACCTCTCTGGATTGGGAAGTTGTACTTTTTAACCCATACATTAAAACTGCCACTGCTGTTAACAAGGTAATACTCCTCATTTCCGGAAAATCCATGTACTCTTGTGCATTACACGAACATTTTATACCATTTGGTGTCAATTATGCTTAATTTTTCCTCCTGGTATTAACCATCCTTTTATAATCTGTTTAAAGTGATTGTCCCCACTACTTGGGGAAAATTTATTCATATCTATATTTACCATTTTATTTATTTTGTGACTGCTTATTAGTTAACCTTGATTTTTTAGTGTTTCTAGATATCCCGAAGAGTAATGAAACCTTATCCTTCATGAAAGTTTCCCTAACCCACTATTTATTCATTAATGCTACTACTGTTGTTGTTAAGGTAGTACATCTGGTCATTTTCATCTCAAAACTGGATGAAAAATCTACTGCATTGCTGCTACTGTGTTTTAAACTTTTACACTATGTGAAGAAACATACATTAGTCTCTTAGGTTCTTTAAAATCCGTCACTCCTATACTAACATCACTCAGAGGTGTCTTTGTGCTTTGTGGGTTCCCTTCCTTGTGAGGGTCATATTTGTGATGTTTTTTTAGTTGCAAGCTTGCTAAAAAACAAAGTAGCATATCCCATGTTGAGAACTTTGTTCCACGTTAATATGAATTTTGGGACGAGAACTAAATTTTAGATGTTATGGGATGCTTACTCTATTTGCTTGTCAAAAGGCAAAGCATTAAAAATGTGTTATGTGTTTTGAAAGAATTTCTTTTTACACATTGACTTACTTGGGCCCTTCTCTTTTTTTGTTTTTATGAGAAGGATAGAGCAAGTCGCCTTATAGTAATGGCTACCATCTGTCTAAAAATAATTATTCATATTCAGATTTATTTAAGATTGATGTAAGTTTGTTTGAGGTCATTCAGGTAGTATTTGTAGTCCCATGGGATACATGCTCCCATAAATGAATCATTTGTATTTCCACTATTCTAGTATTATGTAGCCTATTAGAAATGTCTATTTGTTTTATGCTACTTTATGCTTTCCTAATTGAAGTAATTATATTTTCTACATGCTCAATTTTTGCATTCTATTCGAAATTTTCAGATATGACAAGATGATGATGATGATCCAGATAATTACACTATCAGCAGTCAAGATGAGAGTAATGGAATCAAAGTTGCCATAAATATTATGTTGACTTGTTACTTTGAATTATAGAAATCTATTAGGTTGTGTTTGGGATTACTTTGTTTTTGTGCATCATAAGTAGGTAGAGATCTTTGTATGAAATTTCTTTACTTGCTTGTTTAAAAATGGTGTAGAAGTGGCTGGTTTGGGATTATTTGATTAACATCTCTGATCATCCTGCTATGTTTCTTTTGGATTTAATGGAGAAGGCTGTGATACAATGCTTTAACATGTAAATTGTGTTAGGGATGAGAGGCCATCATATTTACCATCGGATATGGGTTTAAAAATAAAACAATATCATGTTGAACCAGAGGCTGGTTATAACTCATCTACATGGAAAGATGCAGACAACAATGATGAAGATTATGATGACTTTGAGAATCATATGTTAGAGGAAAATTATCATAACATGCTTGAGGAACATGCACCGAAGTTCAAGAAAACCAATAAGTTGAAAGCAGCAGCAGTTGTTGCTGCCCGCATAGGTACCTCCTTTGCAAAGCATAATTCAAAT
This sequence comes from Pseudotsuga menziesii, assembly GCA_001517045.1. Lineage (NCBI taxonomy): Eukaryota > Viridiplantae > Streptophyta > Pinopsida > Pinales > Pinaceae > Pseudotsuga > Pseudotsuga menziesii. The sequence goes on along the minus strand of LPNX010272477.1, from coordinate 245,207 downwards.
GGGAAGAGTCAAAAATTAAGTTACAACTCTCAGGTAGTTCCAAAAGATGAGAGGACTCCATATGGATTAGAAGTTCCTGCTTTGGTAGGTCCTCATATAGATGATGATGTCTATAATCAAGAAAGTTACAACCAACTTGACATTGCTTCTAAACATGGTCCTCATGCATCAACATCTAGCTTATTGGAGATAGCAGAGGGAGTTACTTTTAAAATTCCACCTGTTTATGACAAATTAGCACCATCTCTTAAGATGCCAAAATTTACAGATGTTCGAATCAAGGAGAGTTTTTTGAAGGGTAGGCTAGATTTGAGATCTTTGTCTGCTATGATGGCTGCTGATAAAATACTTAAGCGTAGGAACCGTGCTGGAATGGGAGAACCTTCCACAAAGTATGAGTCTCTTCAGGGTTAGGTTGAAAGCACTATCATCATGTGACTCAAGCCAAAAGTTATGTCTGCAAGTATTTGAGTCTGATTTGGATGCATTGCCAACACAACAAGAGTCGTTAGGCATTGAAAGGTTGATTATGTCTGAAACATGGAAATTACAAGTTTGTTATGTGAAGGTTTGGGAGAAAGGGGATATTTATGAGTTTCAATACACACACTTCGTCAATTTTCTTGAATCACCATTGTGATTACCACATACTCTCTGTTTTAGATTTCTATTTTCTTGGAAGTTGATTGCAAGAGAATTCATTCCCATTTATACTTTGCTAACTTGTAATAATGTAATGCATCTTTGCATATTCTGTGTTTCTTCATCAATTATGGTCATATTAAGGCGCTAGTTCTTTGCGGATCTGTATTTAGAAGTAATTTATTTTGGATACCTTAACTTTTATTCATGGTTTGAAAATCAATTCACTACAGATCTAGTAGTGATTGAGCATAATTTAAGACTGATTTCCCAATCCTATTTGTGACATGAATGGGCCATCAATTATGTGATGATGTATTCAGGAAATCTATTTTTTTAGAAATGTAGTTAGTTATTTGGTTTTATGAACTTGTACTTTTAAAAGTATTTATATACTAATGGGATTAGGGAGGTTCATCATACAAAGGAAATTCTATGGCAGATCCTTTTTCTACAATGGTTGTTTGGTATCTCTTTTGAAGCAGAGAGAAAGTGATTCATTTTATTTATGTATAGCTTTTTATTGCTGAAATGAAAACTGAGTTGACTTGTGGTTGTACTGTATATAGATTAATGAACGCAAGCTACCCAAGAATCATCCCATATTGAAAGATCCATCCGTGGTTGAAAGGGAGGATGCTGAGAAAAATGGAAAGTTCTGGGCCAACATTGTCAAAAGAGACTTTCCAAAACACCATAAAACTTTCCCATTGTATCACAGAAAACAATAAAATGATGCTAAAAAAATTGCATTATATTGCAAAAAGGAGGTATATTAAAATATCTATATAACATACCCTATATGCTTTGCACAAGATGTTATCTAAGCTTACCCTGATCCCAACCCATATATTTTTTCCACATTCTTATTTGCTGCAGATGAAATTGATATTCAACATCTTAGATACATATTAAATTTTTTAAAGATTTTTCAAATATGTCAATTGTAGTACCCACGTCTATATTTTGAACTTGGGTTTCTGAATGATTTAAGTAGTTATACTTTGAATCACATATGGATCCTCTCATTTGTTTGTGAATTTATTTTTCAAGTTAAGGCTAGATATGCACGGTCCTTGAAGCTGATAAAGGGTGCATCAATGCGCACCAGGAAATTAGCTCAAGATATATTGCTATTCTGGAAAACAGCCGACAGGGAACAAGTATGGTGCTTCAATATTAATTTAAACAAAGAGAACAAATTATGCCCCTTTATTTGTTGATAAGAAAGCAATTTGGCTAATGTAGATGAAAGAGAAGTTTATAAACAAAATAACTTTTTAGAATTCAAGAATAAAGTTTGAAACTCTAGATTCTACTTCAGATTAGAGGAAATTTGTGTATAAATATACCTTTGAAATGCTCATTAGGAACTTGCAACTTCAAGAATCACAAGCCAAATCTTGTTGCAGAAGTCTCGAAACTGAATTTTAGATAAAAACCAAAATCTATACATATAACCTAATGTGAAAATTGAATAGAAATGTACTAGAATGAGACTTGTCTTTCATTATAAAAGGAAACATGTATACATTATTAAGAATCATAAGTGATCAAAGGGTCAATAATTACAAATATTTTATATAGTCAAATTATTGAGACTAGGTCAATAATAACAAGTAGCTCATATAGTCAAATTACTAAGACTCTATGATATACTTCAGGAAATGAGCTCTAACATCTTTTTCTAGTTGATCATCCATGGATGAGTGGCATATGTTTCGTCAAAATAAACCATGACTTGAACTAGCCTTGATCTTAGGGCATCTTGGTAATAGTCACCCAGCTTCATGCCCAGAGAGGTGCAACAATGGAAAAAACTTGATGAACCAACTGAATTTGCTTAAGACTTATTCTTAGGAATTTTTTATATAGCCTTCTTAGGTTTATTTCTTTCCCTCTCTAGATGAAGAAGCTAGTATTGCCTTTTCTACTATTAGATCTAGCTGCAAATTTATGGTATTAGGAGTGGCATGGTTCATAGAGGGGTATGAATTCTATGGGGACATGTTTCCATCCATTCATATTTTATTCAAATTAGGGGCTAGAACAACTTCATGATTATCTCACAAACTATACTCTTATTTTGGTGGATTTAAGGCAAGGTCATCCCACTATTTGAATTCATCTTTTCTTCCGTGTTTATCTTTTTTAGTTTAAGATATTCATAAATTCTCTTTTGATCCTTCAGTCTGATCAACCTCAGATTCTCCGTGTTCAACATTCTTGGTTGCACATGTCTTTAGGTCAATATATGAAACTTCTTTTTCCGATTCCTCGGTGGGTGAACCCATACTTCGTTCTAAGTTTCTCTTAGCAATTTCTATAATTTTCAATAGAATGTCCATTGGCTTCATGCTGTAGGAAACTGAAAGATGTCAATAGTCATGACAATTTCTACATCTAAAATCACTGGTCTCATAAGCTAATTTTTGGATCCTAGACACATTTTTAAATTCAATCTTTATGGTCCCAAGAAGGTTTTCTGATTAACCAACAACAACGCAAACTTAAAGGAAAAGTAAAATTGCTACCCTTACCTTTATAATTTTCCAATATGAACCTGCCAATTGCATTCCTAGTATACTTGAGAATGTCCTTAAAGTTTGGAGCAAATGTGCAAAGGAAGGTTTGTGAGGTGGACTCAAACCAAGACAAATTCTAGTGAGTTGGGATAAAATTCTGGATGGCATGGTTGAAAGAAGGGACCATATCTGCCCTAAAATGATGGCTCCATTTTCATGAGTCTTCCACAACATCAAAGAATCCCTTAACACAGGGAAGTCTTGAAATGAATTGTCGTAAACCTACCCTGCGACTACGATGGACAGTAGTTGAAACTTGAAAATCCTTCAAACTAAGTCTTGTTCAAGAAAGTCCTAGAGATCATGCATGGTAATGGATGAGATTAATCTCAGAGGTGTAGGGATGTGTCTTCAAAGCACTAACTGGAAAAAGATGGAGTATGAAGTCAATGCACCACACCTTGAACTCTGAAGATTGCTCACTTGTGATGGCGTCTGTGAAGAACCGAGGTGATGCACATACCCAATACAGAGAGATATTTAATCCCTCCATAATATTGCATCCCATTATTCTTTGAATTGTGCATTAGAATGAGACTTTAAGCCAATTAAGTTGGTGCATTTATTGCAAGCTCAATTGATCATTGCTGCATAATTTGACTAGTACATAATTACTTGAATTGATATGAGTAAATAATGTTTATAATTTTCAAGAAATCATGACCATGAGTTATTTGAAGAAAATAATGATTTCTTGGTTTTCTTTAAGAAATATGTATAAGATTGCTAAGTAGTGCTTTGTTAATAGGCCTAATTCAGGAAAAAGGAGGAGAGGGAAGCAATTGAAGCTTTGATGCATAAGGAAGAGATTAAAAAAGCGAAAAGACAACAACAAAGGCTAAATTTTTTACTTTCACAAATAGAGCTTTACAATCTTCAATGCTAGCTGTTGGAGCCTCTACTGCTGAAGAAGCTTCGGGTCAAAACATTGATGATGCAAAACCAATGGAGGAAGAAAATCCAAAAGAAATTGCATTTAAGGAAGAATCCACTAGAGTTGCAAAGGATGCAGTCTTTGAAAAAAAAGCTACTACATTTGATGATGAGTGTTTAAAGTTTCATGGAGCTAATAGCTTGACATTTGAGGGCATGGCTGAAGGTTTTGGCAACATGGATTTTCTCAAACCGTAATATTCAAGATGATAAAGTTCCAACCTAGCACTTAAATAAGTTTGTTAAGTGCATCCTTGCATTGTTGTGTTTGTGATGCCCTTTGGAATCTAAATTGCCTTGGTCATCTTGTCCTATGTAGTTCATCAATGCCTTTCACCTCATCGGTGCAAAACCCAAAAATGTTCCGACATGATCTAAAAGAGTACCAACTTAAGGGTCTTCAATGGCTTGTAAATTGTTATGAACAAGTGAGTACTTTTAAGATGATGTTGCACAAGTAAGTCTTTATTATTTTGGGATTCTCTCTTTCCGTGTGTAATTTTATTTCATACATGCAGGGACTGAATGGAATCCTAGCTGATGAAATGGGTTTGGGAAAGACCATTTAAGCGATGGCATTCTTAACTCATTTAGCTGAGCTATCTAATTTCTATTCTGATAATATTTTCTACCTTCTAAATTGTTTTCTTTCTTGTTTATAACATATCAAGCTTTTGGTCATTAATTTGTTCAGTGCCTAGATATGCTCATATGCACTTTTCATCATTGTATTTTCCAAAGTCATGTTTTTTTCCTTTGGTAGGAAAATAACATATGGGGACCATTTCTTGTGGGTTGCACCTACCTCTGTGTTGAATAACTGGACCGAGGAAATTCAAAGGTTCTGTCCTGTGTTGCATTATCTCCCTTACTGGCGTAATGATCAAACTGTACTTAGAAAAAATATAAATCCTAAATGACTTTATCGAAGGTAGTACTTGTCACCTTTCATGTTCTTCACATGGCTGAATTCCAATCCATATATTTCATATATCTCCATAAAACATGTTTGCTTTTGACAGTTTTCTTTTTGTGATAATAAACATCTTAGATTTTTTTGAGTATGTTTATGTCCCAAAGATGTCAAGGAATTGTCTAATATATGCAAACTATGACATTGATTCAACTTGGACAAATCAAAAGCATTACAAGTCCTTGTCCTCATATGACAAGGCTAGTAATTCTGGAAAATATAATTTAGAGACTTTGTAACTGATGTATTAAAGACTAATATGATCATCTTAGATTGCAGATTCATGTAGTTGCATTTTCTTTGCCACCATTTGTTAAGAAGGCACTGTAGTCTTTAGGGATTAGGGTTTTAACCTTTAGGGCTATAGGATTTTGGAAGTCTTTCTATTAAAAAAAAATGGAGATTAGTGTGTCAATAAAGAAATGGAAGGTTTGGGATTTGTTTCAAAATTTCAGGACCCACTTCATTTTTCATGGGATCTGTTGCATAGGCTCAGGTTCCATTTCCTTCTCCAGGGGATCTTCTTCCATGGTGGATTCTAGGTGGATCTTGGTGGATTTGGATCAAAGCCACAAATCCTACACACAAGGGTGGCACATCTAGTATCACAGCTGGTGGTAGACCTGCAAAGTTATTTCATTTTCATTTTGATCATGATATTAGAATGGAATTTTTGACATGTTCTTTCCTATCCACTTTACAAACATAGACATATCTCCCATTTTCCGATTCTCTTTGTTAATGGTTTTAAGGCTTTGGGTATTTTATTTCCCTTGGTATCTAATGCATGTTACATGAGACATACCCATTTTCCTTTGTTAGCAAAAAAGCTACAGCCGAAACTCTATGTATTCCCCATCCATGTGCAGTTTTCAACTACAGCCTTAATTGTCCAGCTGCCCCATCCATGTGTCATTTTCAACTATAGGCTTAATTGTCCAGCCGCCTTTATAAATTTCTTTGGAGCTTTTTCAGTTTCATGTTGTCAAATTATAGTGGCCGCACCACTCACTAAATGGGTTGGGAAACTTTTAGACTACAAGCTGAGAGTTGCTTATGTTATTGGGCATGGTTTTAGGATTTTTGATGTTAATATTGAGTGTTTAGCCATGTTTTGGACATCATGTAGAAGCTTGATGTGACTGTGCATTGTTGAGAGGAAAAAGGTAAAAAAAATCTCTATTTGTCAATTGAATTTAGCAATATTTGTGTAGATATACTCCGACTTTTATGAAGAGTTTGGTGCTTTTCCTCTTGCTTTTGAAAAATAGTCAAGTAGTGTCAAGTAGTGAGTAAAACTAGATATCTAGTGTCAATTCATTGAGAAGATATCTAAAAATAAAACTATTAAAAAAACTCTCATTGATATGACTAGAGAAATAATACTTTTAAATACAAAAATGTATTAAATACTCATAAAAATAAAAAAATTTATTCTTAATTGTAAATTTAATTTATTTTATATAAATTAATAGACCTTAATAATAATTTAGTTTAAATTAATAATTTATTTATTATATTTAATATATAATTTTAAATACAATTAAATCTTCAAAATATCTTAACAAAATATAATCCACACCGTGTAAAATAATTTTATTATAAAAAATTATGTAACACTTATTACACATTATTTATGGCCTCCATTTTAAATTACAACGTATTACAAATTTCAAAATTTAGTTAGAAAGAAATTATATATTATATATAAATAAACAAATACCCAATACAAAAGCTTTAGTCCACGTGATAAATTATTACAAATATTTATAAGGTATTATTAGTCCCTGCCGCGGGCTAGCAGGGACTATTGTAATCGGCTTGCCGTCATTTTCAATATTGTGCACACAAATCAATATAACATATAATCTTTTAACCAAACTTTTTGATGTACAAAATACTGAAACCGTTTTTTCATCCAATAAAAAACTTCACACCGTTAGTTCATCAAATCAAAAACTTGAAGGTGTTATTTGGCCTCATATCGAGGCGGGCAAGTAATTTTCCTTTCAAAACTTAGATTAAGTGATAGATGAATTCATGTATTTAGTAAGTTTACAGGATTTTTATAATAATGCTACCAAATGTGCTAGCAATAATTGGAGACATTATATGTTAGATTTACATAAGTTTGAAATATGAAATAATGTTAACTTGTGCATCTGCATGTATTACAGGTGCCACCATGCTTCCTCCAACTGTCTTTGAATTGCTTCCTCCATCTGTCCATCTGTCTGTCTTTGAATTTGTTGAATTTGCTTCCTCCAACTGTCTTTGAATTTGAAGATGAATTTTAACAAGATGGAATAAAGACGAGATGCAACACTAAGTTGGCTGAGTCTGAGTCTCTCCTGCATTGGCTGAGTCTGAGTCTCTCCTGTAGCAGGAGCATTGACACAGATGTTAATTTTCATAGCATCAGGGAGTTCACTAAGCTAATGTTTCTGGAGCATTGACACAAATGCTAATTTTCATAGCATCACAGAGCTAATGTTTCTGGAAGACAGAAGAAGCAAATTCTTAAGAAGACTTTTCACAGCGATCGTATTGTGGGCCTCCATTACAGTTATCGGAACCAACTTAGCTTCCGCGAGTCCTATGAAGACGGCCAACATAGTTTAGCTCGATAGAAGCTGCTGCATCTTCAATTTTCAAGTCCAACTTGCTTACCAGTGATCTCAATAGAAGCTGCGGTATCTTCACTTGTAGGTATCTCCAACTCCTCGCTAGATTTCATTGATTCCAAGCGTACCCATATATCATGCTCTATTTTGCAAGTCAATGAATTTGATAATACATTGCTTCTTTTCTTGGAATCTTGGATGGTAGATCGAAATGTAAAAGAGTTTCAAGCACTTCCATGTATGTGTTGTGGAGTCTGGCTGACAAGGAATAACATGATATTTGAGGGAAAAAGCAGGAAGTCAGACCTTGTAGCTTCATATAATCCAATCAAGGAAGGATGGAAAGTAAAAATAAAGAAGACATTTAGGATTATAAAAACACAATTATAAATCAAAACTATGTTTAGGGATATCTCGATGGTGTTTGTCAAGAAGTGCCAGGCATGTGTGATGCTTGAGCAGTTTTATATCTTTCTATCACACATTTTATACTTAGTATAGAGCATGGCAAGGCACAAACAATTGGGCAGAAGCATTTTCCTTAGAGGAGAAGCATTTTCCCTTTGAATTTTGTTGAAGTACTTTATAAAAAAAATTAAACATTACAGGCTCAAAATTAAAACATTACAGGCTCTCAGATACTAAAAAAATTAGAACATTACTGGTTCTCAGAGACTAAAAAAATTAAAACATTACAGGCTCTCAGAGACTCTAAGCTACTCTACTGGTGGAATGGTGCAAAATAAATTTACAAATCACAAATATAGTTCTGATTTCTTTACTGCATTGAATCTCGGAAGCAAATGTTGGGTGGAATGGTGCAAAAGAAATTTACAAATCACAAATATAGTTCTGATTCCTTTACTACATTGAATCTTGGAAGCAAATGTTGGTTTCAAGTTTCTCTTTGGACTTAGCTTATGTTCCAGTCATCAAACAATTTAAGCCGGATTAATCATGCTACAAAATTCAACATTAAAAAACACAAAACACAAATCCAAAACTAGCACAAATTTATGGAGGCAAACTAATGTAAATCATTGGATCATCTCTTTGTCTCATGTCCATTTCAATTCAGGTGTGGCAGTTCTTCAGTCTTTGGATTGTCCAGTTCAATGGATTTGGTGATACCAAGTACTTCTTTTCTTGGAATCTTGGATGGAAGAATGAATTACAAAAGCGATTCAAGCACTTCCATGCTGTGTATTCTGGAGTCTGGCCGACTAGGAATACATATACAATGATTTTTGAGGAAAACGTTCTAGCAAAACCCCTAAACCCTTACTGGAAAAACCCAAAGTCTGTAAAATTGCATTCAAAACCAGCACGACAAGGATCATAAAAATTAAAAAACTTGGGCAATAAAAGCATAAATGCTTAACAACTTTATCTTTAAACAACTTCCAAACACAATACAAAATCAAGCTCCGAAGAGGAAATGTATAATAATTGTGATGGAGAGGGATCCTTACCATGAACTTGGTTAAATGGGATTCAATCCCTCGAAAGTGTACTTGTTGTTGGAGTGTGTAGAACAATGCTCTGGAACAAAAAGAACTGGATGAAACAAAAAGATAACGTAGAATGGGGTGTACTTAATACATAATTCTCCCTCGATGTAATTTATCTCTCTCTAGAACCTGCATTAAAGAAACCTAGCTTGGGCTCTCATGGCTGCCCTGATGGAAACAACAGACATCCAATGGGTAAGATTTTGGCACTACATTAAAGAAACCTGGCTTGGGCTCTCATGGCTTCCCTGATGGAAACAATAAACATCCAATGGGTGAGATTTTGGCACCCTCTCGAGGAGTCTTCCAGGAGTCTTGGCACCTGAGCCAGGAGGTGCTAACACAGACGGAGACACCAAAGGCTCACATTTGTCTTACATGCTGGTCTCCCCGCAACATGACATGCATATAATATATTTTTAATATATAAATAATATTAATGTTCGCTGGTCACCCCACCATGCACTTTTACACGTTCACCTCACCATGCACCTTTACACATTGCGGCTTACTTTTTTTCACATCCACTATGTGGGATGAGATGCCCGACCAAAGCACATGCCCAACGTTTGTCAATAACAATTAATACATAGCATGAATATGGATTCTCTATTGTTAGCTGCATATGCTATTGCGTTATTGGATTCACTTAGTTTGCTGGCTGGGGTTTCTTCTCCACAATCAACATAACTATTTTGTATCACAAAGGGAATGGCATTTTACTCAACCATGAAGAAAACTAGGAAGGATGATGCTAAGCCTAGAAGCCTTAGACTCCATGCCAAATTTGGACGAAGAAAGGAAAATCAGCCTTCGAATCTCTTACAAGTCTGCAAGGAGTACACTGAACTCTGCACCAAGGGTGGATTTCGTCCTCGGCATGAGCTTCTCTCCAAGGTGCTATCCTCGTAAAGACAAGGACTTTTATGTACTCTAAAATAAAATTTCGGGCTTCACAATTATTCTGAGATCAGTTTATTTAATCACTCGAAAGAAGGATATACTGATCTAAGTGTCTCAACTCTAGATTTCATCATACTGTATATAAGAAATACATTTATGAAACTATTTTTCTAAATATTGATAGATATGTAAATAATTCCATCTTAATTTTCTTTTCCCATTTCAAAATATGATATCCTACTTTTCAGTTTCATTTATCCTTAGTTACAGTGTGAGCCCATCTTAAGAGGAGTCACGTTCAATATGAATATTCGTCTTGCAATTTTACGCTTCCCTCTCCAAAATTTGTACAGATGGCGCTGAATTCAGTGTGGATACCCATACGGTGTGCCATTAGTTCATTATGAGCAACTTTCGAAATCATATTCGTTCCACCAACAAAAAATGAACGGATTTCATAGCCATAGCTGCCTTTGATTTCTGGTAGAACGCTAATAAACTTTCAGAGTTGGTTCCTATAAAACATAGAGAAGTTGCTCATGTAATAGTAATTGGGGCAGTTGATCGAATAGTATAGTTCCTTCTATACTCTAATGTATTTTTATGTAGAATTTTGAATTTTTCTTCATAGACCCTTGCATAGCTTTTCCAGATTTTATTTATATGATGTTTTACTCTTACTGTATGTTTATGTAAAAAAAATGTAATTTGTTTAAAGATCATATCTATTCTACAATGTTTGTAAAATATTTTCTCAAACAACCCGTTTGTTAGTGCCAAAATGATGTTGCAAATGTGGAATTGATTTACATGCAAGCACAACTGCATATAAATGATAAAAGAAAACAGTCAATTGCATAAGGCAACCAAAAGTAACAAATAACAAAACAAATGATAAAAGAAAACAGTCAATTGCATAAGGCAACCAAAAGTAACAAATAACAAAGCAAATGATAAAAGCAAACAGTCAATTGCATAAGGCAACCAAAAGTAACAAATAACAAAACAAGGACAACTGCATAGAAATGATAAAAGCAAACAGTCAATTGCATAAGGCAGGGACTTGCTTTTAGGAGCTTTCCTTGTTATAACATGTTGAGTTAAAGTTGATGTAATAGATATATTAAATAAACACATCATAAAGTTTAATCTAAAAGGTTATAACATAGGTTTTATAGGTTAGATCTATTAAATAAATAAAAAACAAGCATGCATGTTTTTTGAATTTAGAATTTAGTGTTAATAATATATTTAATATCGAAAGTAGTTTTATTTATTGTATAAAAAATTATAAAGTATTTTTATAAAATAAGAAAGTACTAAGTGTATATTATATTTAAAAGTGATTTATAAGTATATTATATTTAAGAGTGATTTATAAACTATTTTTTTAGATTTTTATTTATTTTGACAAGTAAATAATTTTAAACAATATTAATTTAATGGATGATGTCAAGAATGTGATTGGTTCATATAAAATATATTCTCAAACAACCTATTTGTTAGTGCCAAAATGATGTTGCAAAAGTGGAATTGGTTTACATGCAAGCACAACTGCATAGAAATGATAAAAGAAAACAGTGAATTGCATAAGGCAACCAAAAGTAACAAATAACAAAACAAATGATAAAAGAAAAGAGTCAATTGGATAAGGCAACCAAAAGTAACAAATAACAAAACAAATGATAAAAGCAAACAGTCAATTGCATAAGGCAACCAAAAGTAACAAATAACAAAACAAGGACAACTGCATAGAAATGATAAAAGCAAACAGTCAATTGCATAAGGCAGGGACTTACTGCCTTTAGCAGCTTTCCTTATTATAACATGTTGAGTTAAAGTTGATGTAATAGATATATTAAATAAACACATCATAAAGTTTAATCTAAAAGGTTATAACATAAGTTTTATAGGTTAGATCTATTAAATAAATAAAAAACAAGCATGCATGTTTTTTGAATTTAGAATTTAGTGTTAATAATATATTTAATATCGAAAGTACTTTTATTTATTGTATATAAAAGTATAAAGTATTTTTATAAAATAAGAAAGTACTAAGTGTATATTATATTTAAAAGTGATTTATAAGTATATTATATTTAAGAGTGATTTATAAACTATTTTTTTAGATTTTTATTTATTTTGACAAGTAAGTAAATAATTTTAAACAATATTAATTTAATGGATGATGTCAAGAATGTGATTGGTTCATATAAAATATATTAGGATAGTATATTTTTTGATGTCAAGAATGTGATTGGTTTATATAAAATATATTTTGATAGTATATTTTTTTGTTTTGAGTACGAGAGGCGCTTTACAGCCAAGTATGGGGAAATCTTGTAACATTACATAACGTTATGTAACCTTACGTAACGTTATTTTTATTAATAAAAAATAAAATTTTAATTATAAGCCAAAATAAATGTTGGCTAGAAAACAATCTAATATGAAGAAGATGTAATCTTCCTACCTAACAAAACAATAAAAAAGTAAAAATTTAATTATCTGGAAAAAAATGTGAGTTTAAAAAAAACACAATATGGGGGAGATGTTGTAATGGTCCTACTTAACAAAATAATAAAAAACAAAAAATTGAATTATCTCCCAAAAAATGGTTGGTCTTGCTTCAAGGCCTTCTAAACAACCCATGGTTTTATTGTACATGGTTTAGGAGAGCCTTGCAAATGGTTTTAAGTCCATATGTAAGGCCTCCTAAACAAACCATGGTTTTAGAAGGGACTTGCATATGGTTTTAAAACCATGTATTGGGAGATGTTGTAATGTTCATTTCTAACAAAATAAAAAACAATAATAAATATTATATGCTCACTATAAATAATATTAAATATTAATAATAAAAATATTATATGTGGATCTTAAATAAAAAGATGTGTCTTTTGGTTTGAATCAAATCAATGGTTATATGTAGGACACACCAAAGTTGATAGCTCATTGAGTACAATACCTAAGTAGAGGTTTGTACCTTGAGAGATTTGATCCCTCTCGGTGCTTGATAGAGCATAAGATTTGGATCTACGCTCGTTTATCTCAAATTTTTTTGCGTAGGGGCTCTATAGCTTCGTATGGGGGAGATCTTGTAAAGCGATGTAACTTTAATAAGGTTTGTAACATGTCATCAAAAACTAATAGTGATAATGAATATTATGGGAGAGATCTTGTAACCTTAGTAAAGTTTGTAACATGTCCGCAAAAAGTAACAATGATAGTGAATATTATGGGAGAGATCTTGTAACATGATGTAATGTTTGTAACATGTAGGAAAAAAATAATAGTGATAGTGAATATTATGGGAGAGATTTTATAGCACAAAATAAAAAATAATATCACTTTTATAACATTATTTTTATTAATAAAAAATAAATTTTCTAATAAGCCAAAATAAATGTCGGCCACAAAATCAAGAGATCTTGTAACTTAATGTACCGTTAGTAACATGTCGGCAAAAGATAATACTCATAGTGAATATTATGGGAGAGATCTTCAAATCTTTCAAGGTGCAAACCTCTTCTTTGGTATTGCACTCAATGAGTTATCAACTTTGGTGTGTCCTATATATAGCCATTGATTTGATTCAAACCAAAAGACACATCTTTTTATTTAGGGTCAAGATATAATATATTTATTGTTATTATTTCATATTATTTATAGCCCACATATAATAGTTTTTATTATTTTTTATTTTGTTAGGAACAAACATTATAGCATCTCCGCTATACATGGTTTTAAAACCATATGCAAGGCCCTCCTAAAAGCATGGGTTGTTTAGGAGGCCTTGCACAGGGTCTTAAAACCATTTGCAAAGCCCTCCTAAACCATGTACAATAAAACCATGGGTTGTTTAGGAAGCCTTGTACATGGTTTTAAAACCTTTTGCAGGGCTCTCCTAAACCATGTACAATAAAAACATGGGTTGTTTAGGAAGCCTTGCACATGGTTTTAAAACCATGTGCAAGGCACTCCTAAACCATGTACAATAACTCGTGAGTTGTTTAGAAGGCCTTGCACATGGTTTTTTTTTTTATTTTTTTTTTAAGTATGAACATTACAATATCTCCCCCATATTTTTTTTTTGGCTCACAATTTTTTTTGCTAATAATTACATTTTTACTTTTTATTGTTTTGGTAGGTAGGAAGATTACAAAATCTCCCTATTTTAGGTTGCTTTTGCCAACATTTATTTTAATTTATAATTAAATTTTTTTTATTAATAAAATAATTTTACATAACTTAATAATTATTAACTTAATATAATTAAATAATATTTAAATTTAAAAATGCTAATAATTTATTTTAAATTTACTTTAAATTATTTTAATTTTTAATTTAAGATAATTTAAAAAACACTAAATTCTTAACATGATAAAAGTACCCAGACCTTTTCATGATAAATTCAAATCAAAGAGCAAAATGGGCAGCGTCCATGATCCATTTTCAAAATAAATTTAAATCCAATTTATCATTTTAATACAACTATAGGAGTTTTAACTTTTGACTATGATCCATGTTGCTTTCATCATATCCCATGGAGATTCTAGTGGGTAGCGCGCTATGTATCATGGAACTCGATCAATATCGAGAATGATGATTTCGCTGAGCAATATTTTCACCACTTATATATATGCTGCATTAATTGTACATCACTACGACGGAATCATTTCTAGAATTTCGAATAGTAATTTTAATGTGGTCAAATCATTTTTTTCCCTGTGTTGATCCATATATGGTAGTGGCTGTTACAAGGGATTTTCTTGCAGTAATAATTCTTCAGGATAAAACTGGACCTCCAAATTTGATAATGGATGTTAAATCCTGGTGAAAAGGAAGGCGACTAAGATCAATAACAATTTCCTTTTACACCCCTTCAAATTCAAAGCAGCTCGAACAAATTCGAAGCTAAAAAAGGTCGCATCTAAGATCATTCATTCTTCATCAGCTACCCTTATGGTAATATATTATTTTTCTTGGTTTAATACACGAACAGGCGGAGCATGGAGACAGTTGGTCGGCCTGCTACACTTTAAATGAGTTCATGCAGCGTTGTAACTCATATGAATATCATGAGAAATAAAGATTTCAGAAACTCATATGAATATCATGAGAATAAAGATTTAAGAAGGCAGAGACAACATAATATTTCTGAATGCTAATTGTGTATTTATGGAGGGGTAGAGGCTCTGGAGAATATGGCAATCGTTTCAATGGCTAACAATCTCATCACATACTTCACTTCTTTGATGCACTATCCTCTAGCTGAGTCTTCCAATATGATAACGAATTATATGGGCTATTATGGTTAGGCTCAATAGAACCCCGTTTTTCCTGTCGTTATCCATCAGCCAACACAACAGTAACAGCACTGCATCAACGTCCATAAATTAGGTAGCAGATATCTTGAAAAAAAATGACATCCAATGAGTTCTAGATACATATATATACTTATGACGTATAACAATGCTCTAATGATGAAATAAATGGACGGCCCGAGCATAGCAGACACAAACAATGGCATAGCAGACACAAACAATGGCAGGTCATAGCTTATGATTGTCATTAAAATACAGAATGGAAACATCATGTTCTTGATAAATGGAAGCATCATTTTCTTGATTCCAGGGCAACCTTTACTGATCGGCCTTTGCTACTGTAGACGCTGAGAATTGTATGATTATAATTCTCGCGTCCAACTGGGTACAATACCTGAGGAGCTGGGAGGTGGAGATGGGTGCGTGAGGCTGGGGCACTGGCAGGATTTTATTTTTTTAAACGCTTCCATATTCGCCATTTTGGCCATTTTATTTGCGAGTCTCCCTCTCTGCTAGAGAAATTAGGTTAGTTGAAATAAAATTGAACATTTAAAATTCTTATTGCATCAAAGCTTCTAACATGGTTTTATTATGTAGATTATAATACTTATTGGTGTTTATATAGTTATTTTTATTTTTAATTTTCTAGAGTGATAGTGAATATTTGATCCATAATATTTACTATTACTATTATTTTTGTGGACATGTTACAAACTTTACATCACGTTATAAGATTTCTTTCATAACATTCACTATCACTATTATTTTTTGCTGTAGAATATCATTTTCGTAACTTTATTTTTATTAATAAAAAATAAATTTTCTATTAGACCAAAATAAATGTCCCCTGGAAAAACAATATAATATGGAGAGATGTTGTAATCTTCCTACCTAACAAAACAACAAAAAAGAAAAAATTTAATTATCCATAAAAAATATGTGGGTCAAGGAAAAAACACAACATTGAATTATCCTCAAAAAAATGTTGCTTTGCACATGGTTTTAAAACCATCTGCAAGGCTTTCTAAACAACCCATGGGTTTATTGTACATGGTTTAGGAGGCTTTGCACATGGTTTTTAAGC
>LPNX010272477.1:212135-225663 GCA_001517045.1 Pseudotsuga menziesii | reverse complement strand
TTGGACAGTGCCCATCTCTGCAGAAAAAGTGGAAAAAAACCAGTAAACTCCAAAACTGGACATGGATTTAAATGATAAAATTGTTCAACAGGGGGATGTTTTACATGAAAAACGCAGGTAGAGTATCTATGTGTTGTAGTGTAATGTTATGTGAATCTAATTTGTCTTTTGGAATTTCAAGTTTGCTTATCCCGATTTTTAATTTATTTATGATTGTATTAATTTATTAATTTATTGACCCAAGTTTTAGATAGTGAATAGGGGTGAGGGAGTTAGCTAAACTTTAGATCATTTGCATTTTGTTGATGAAATTTGAGGGAATTTTCTTTAAAATTGAGATTTTGGTTATTGCCAAAAATGGATTCTTTTCTCTGATTAACAATGAGACACCCAAAATATGTAATTTCAATAATTCTTACAAAATTTTAGTCAAAATGTTTTTCTGAAAAATGATGCAAATGATTTAGCCCAAAGTTTTATTTATTATCATTTCTTGAAAATATCTATAAAGTCAAACATATTCATCAAATTACTTTGAATTCTATCGATGATTTATGGTTTAAAGAGTCCAATGAAATAAAGAAAACCATACCATAGGTGCGAGAAGGCGCAATATTACACTCTGCAGAAAACTCTGACCAGGGTTTCCAATCAAGAATTGCGAAAAACGTGTTCCACAAAGATATGACAAGGGTATTCCCAAATATTGTATGCAGGAATTGCATTTTGTTGATGAAATTTGAGGGAATTTTCGTTAAAATTGAGATTTTGGTTGCTGAAATTGTAAAAGATGGATTCTTTTCTTTGATTAACAATAAAACATCCAAAATATACAATTTCAATAATTCTTACAAAATTTTAGTCAAGATGTTCGTCCAAATGATGCAAATGATTTAGCTCTAAGTTTTATTTATTATCATTTCTTGAAAAATATCTATAAAGTCAAACATATTCATCAAATTACTTTGAATTCTATCGATGATTTATGGTTTAAAGAGTCCAATGAAATAAAGAAAACCATACCATACCATAGGTGCGAGAAGGCGCAATATTACACTCTGCAGAAAACTCTGACCAGGGTTTCCAATCAAGAATTGCGAAAAACGTGTTCCACAAAGATATGACAAGGGTATTCCCCAAATATTGAATGTAGGAATTGCCCAGTGCGCTCTTCTGACAATCATTGTACAAGGATGTCCTCCTCCTTTACCCAAGAATTTGACAGAAACCATTATTAACAGCCCTTTAATTCAACGAATCAAAACACAGGTTATATCTTGTCTGTACTGTCCAGCAATATACCTTGATTTGCCTCAGCACATTCTGCAGCCAAATCCATTGCTGACTTCTGGAATCCAATAACTACATTTCTTTTTCCTTTGATAAGCTCGTAAGCACTCCTTTCATCCAAAACTGAGTACTCCATAGCATGCAAAACTTTTCCTTGAAACACTTCTGGACCTTTATTGGGAGGAAATGATGGGATCTTGGGCACTTCCCCGTATCTACCCAGGCACATGACTAAGAATTCAAAACGATGCCACTGCATAAATTAACAGAAACAAACACATTCAGTATAAGCCCACCCTGGACTCAACAAAAATCCAAATTTTTGTTGGTAGTTGTTGCATGCAGAGAAGAGAGGTGCAATCTATAGCTTTGTTGAGAAAGTGGTGAACCATAACTCTTTGTCGTTGTATATGGTGTGCCTGTGTAACTGTACGTTGAATCTATACAGTAAATTAGATGCATTTAAATAAGGTGAGTAGCACATATTAATCTAAACCAGAGCCTATATGCTCCTTAAAAGCTGGGAAGTCCAGGATGCATATCTTGGGTTTATTCAAATGGCCAATTTATCACATATGGAAACTGATATATGCAACCCTGAACATATTAATTGTTCAAGGTTTAGTGGTAAATACAAAGCAGAAGGTTTAGTCAATAGAAATCACTTGAAAGGGATAAAGTTAATGAAATTTAGAAAGAATAGCATGTATGGCATGAATCAACCTTAATTTCTTATATCATTTTCAAACCTCTATGGATTCTGCATGGCTTTTCTGTACACCCACTTCCCAAACTGCGCCGTCTGCATATGGGCCTCCTCCATTCTTACACCATAATCCAGCATCTTCCAGACTCTTTTCACAATACTTTTCGCTATATCGAATCTCCACCACTTGAGAATTGAACTGAATGTGGTCAAGCAATCCAAAATGTTGGGCATAGCTGTGACAGTAGTCCATGACATCAGAGGTAGTGGGGTATGGGGTCGTTACATGCTTTGGCCATGGAAAATCAGTGAATTCGAAGGCAGGGCGAGGAGTCTGCAGCTTTGTTGAAGCAAACGTTTCTCTCCATACACCTCCTAGTCCTTGTTTCGCTTCAAACACTGTGATATTCAGATTCAGACTTAGTAAATATTTGGTTGCAAGGAGACCACTTATCCCTGCTCCTATGATACACACCCTTCTCTGCCGGAATCCATTCTCATTCTCAACCTCACCTTCCACGAACAAATTCCCATTGCAGTTAGCCATGACTGATGGCCGATTAGTCTTTGACAAAGCTACAAAAGCGTGATAACAGTGAGCCTGCTGTATACTAAATTCCTATTATCCAGTCTCACTTTGAAGTTGTTCTGTTCATCCAAAGAAGATTTATAATGGTATCAAACCAGGTCGATAAGAGGCCCGAGCGTATGCACACTTCACCACTAAAGTAGGAATAACACGACAGGATATAGAAGGGTAAAGGTAAAGTTGTTTTAATACTCCTTTATGGGAGTACTTGGTGAAAGATGGAGTTTTCAAGGAATTTTTCAAAGAAGTAAAGCAAAAATTGCCCATTGCTATCCTCTCTGTCAGTGGAGATCTCTTTGTCAGTGGAATTGTCTGAGTGTGGTGGAGGTATGATAATTTAAGTTGACAGTAGCCACGCTTTTCTCTTGTGGATGAGGTTTGTCTGGTTTAATATTAAATCAGAGTTGTTGGCCTTTTTTTTCAAATGGTTTTAATATTAAATCAGAGTTGTTGGCCTTTTTTTTCAAATAATAATTAATATTTATTTTCATCTTTATAGGTCCGGGGTAACGGATGGTTATTATTAACTGGGTTGCTGGGATGACATTTTTACAAGTGGTTGTTTTGGAACAATAAGATCCTAAACTTAATCTTTTTTCTATGTTCTACCCCTATACATGTATATATATAGCTTCAATTTAATTTATATAACGTTAATTTAATTGAATAGTACACAAATTAGAGAGCAATCGAAACAGTAATTTTTCTAAAGAAATTATCGAAATATTGAACAGAAATTTTTTTAAAGAAATTATGGAAATATTGTGGTGTCTAGGATTTAAGGAACATGTTTTCTTAGACAAAGTTAAGGTTTGTTTTTAATGTTAGTATACATATTACAAAAGTTTAGAAACTTATGTGGTGTGTAGGATTTAACGAGCATGTTTTCTTAGACAAAGTTTGTTTTTAATGTTAGTATACATATTACAAAAGTTTAGAAACTTATGTGGTGTCTAGGATTTAACGAGCGTGTTTTCTTAGAAAAAGTTAAGGTTTGTTTTTAATGTTAGTATACATATTACAAATTTTTTGCTTAGTGTTGTAAAGAGTTTATTTTTAAATATTTAGTATATATTGTAATAGATATTTTATTCTTATAGAATAATAAGTAACTCGTTTTTTTGAAAAAAAAAATTATTCAATTATAAATAAAAGAAAAATATAACTATAATTAATTTAATATAATTAACTTAATTAAGTCTAGTTTCAAACATATGTATAATAGAAACATTGTATTTGTGTAAAGGAATTGTAAAATAAGTAAATTTATTTATTCATATTTTAAAAAAAATTATCATTTTTCTTTTTTTTTTAGGATAAACTTTTTTATTTACTTATTTTTATTAGCATTCTTAAGGTATTATAAGGAGGTCATTAATTTTAATCTAAAGATCAAATGTATTTTCATGTCTTAACTAATCCAAAGAAGAAAATAAATAGGGCACTCGGCAATTCCTAAATCGCCATTGGCCAAAAGGATTTGTCATCTCTGTAAGACTATGAGACACTTTCTATTAGATGTTGTGCCCACATTAGATGGCAATTTTATAATTTTTGCTACAATACATACCTCCCTAACATTCTAACATGTCAAAGCTATGGTGACCTAGGAATGCTTCTTTCTAATCTATTTTAAAATGGGAATTAAATTTTACAGCAAATCAAATAATTCATTTCTATCATATTAAGGTTCTAAAGGTAGAAGTTGGTGTGAGTGGATTGTTACGGAGAAGAATTCCTATGGCTTGGGGTAGAACAAAATAGACAGCATGACACCAGAAATAAATCCATTTCCATATGCAATAGAGATAAACAAGGCTAACACTAAGGGATGAAGAATGTATCTTATTCCAAAAGGTTGTAGTAGATCCCCATTGAGATTTTCAACCACACTTGCACCTGCATTCCATTCTCAACAACAAGGAAATAGAAAAGCATGATAGATATTGAGTGTTAGGCCTACTCTAGCATATATAAATCCAATATTAAATCAAAGCAACTACATCCACAGACAAGAATATTCATAGTTACACACATAAAATGAACAAGAAATGGATATTTCTATTAATTGTAAACAAAAATACAAGTGACAAACTCTGTTGGCACCTTGTCGAAAAGAGAAACTGAGTCCTCCACCACTTTAATCCTCCATATCCATGGAAATCTCACAATGCAATGACAAGCTTGGGAAGAGCATCAATGGGTGCTCAAAAGGACTAAGGGATGCAAACTCAAGCATGTATGAACGGGGCACAATTCAACTATAGTTTCCTTGCTCTTATAAATTCTCCTCCTCTAATGCATCCAAGTAGTTCAATATATAGCCCTTCAATGAGTAGTGAAGGGTCAAATCGAAGTGTTTCTAGGCATATGGAAGGCCAATAGTCAAGTTATTCGTAACTCATTGAGGAAAACTCCAAATATTTTATTTTTGAGCATGTTTCCTAATGTACATAGTTCATAGCGGAGAAAGATAAATGTACACGTGGTATGTAAGCTGGTGACCCATGTATACCCATAAATAAGACTTTTTAAGGGATTTCTTGGATCATCAAAGTTTATTTTGAGCAAAGGGGGACCAAAGAGTATGCATAGGGACAGGGAAGGCCATAAAAGCATGATCTACCAAGTGTGGTAAAATCATTGATAAAAAATCCCCCCTAATGTGTGAGTTCAGAGGGGTAACTATTAGGATTATTAATCCTCCCTTTTCCAATTTGGTCATATGTTTAAATCAGGAGTCATGTATAAATCAGGAGTCCATCCAGTCTATTTTTAGTCACTAGCACCATTCGGTCCACTTGGCCTAATTGGGGCACATGTTTTAGTTACTAAAGCATGGGGAACACTAATTGAGGCCTACTGCCATTGATTGCACTTACATGCATTAGTTTAGGAGCCTCCTAGACCAATCCTTACAATTTAGGAGCCATTGGGAGTCTCGATACCAACCAAGGTCAGTTGATTTGAGTTCGTGACTAGTCAAGCTAAGTTAGGAGTCAGTTACATTCAGTTCTAGTCCTCTACATTCAGTTAGCGTTGGGTTTGCATGGCTGCATGCAAGACAGGTGTATTTCTCACCTACCTCAGTTAGTTAGCCTCAGTCAACACTGAATTAGACACTTGAGTTATGTTTTAGAACTGCAATGAACTCCGATGATGATTTAATCAAGTTAAGTTAACCATTGAATCCTCCGATAATGATTTAGACAAGGTCTTAGTTACCAACAGTCAAGTAGAGTGTAATCAATTTGAATTTCCTCATATGGATTCGAATTGCTTGTGGCTATTCATCCATTGTACTTCATTGTAATTATTATCTAATTACTTTTTTTATTAATGAAAGAATTCATAGTTGTGAGCCATTTTTGCATTGTTTCATACTTCAATTGCTGAGTAAATTGTGTGATCTATTTTGTGAGTTGTGTGTTTGTCTATAGATCTATGTGGTCAATTTATATGGTATCAAAGCCTCGGTGGACAAGGCACCTATCCTCCTCAGATCTCCAATTGGATCATTTTTTTGAGTAAAATTGCTCCTTCCATCCAGTACTGCAACGAAAGTGGAGAATTTACCACTTATTATCCCAATTTAGGAAACTATTGATCCAGCTTGCTTAATCAACTATGTTGGGTGTGAAGGAAATTCCAAAAATACAGACTTTCGACCTTACTTTGTATGTTTGATTATGTGACAGGTTATCAACTCTTCTAACAGCATTCACTACAAGGAAACCTTTTCTTCTCACTGCATTCGCTACAGCAGCTCAGTCCTCCTTACTGCATTCGAAATGGCTCATTCAGTAGAGCCTCTCACTCCCTTCAACTATAACCAGTGGAAGGAAGACATGGAGGTACTACTCCAAACCAAGAAGCTCTTCAGACTCACAGAAGAAACATAGGCAGTTCCAATTCTGAATCATGACAAAGAAAACTACTTAAACAGGCTTGATGAAACTCATGGATACTTATTCTCCTCAGTCTCTTGAGATATTCGATTTCACATCCAAGGATTGAAGACTCCCAAGGAGATTTGGGACAAGCTTGCTTCCTTATTTGATAAGCAAGATGAGATGAGGGTCCATCAGCTAGAAAATGAACTAATCTCTCTTAATCCATCCAACTTTGACTCACTGAATGAAGTTTTCACAAAATTCAAGAATCTGATATACCAGTTGAAGCAATGCAAGGTAGAGAAGGAGAATGATCAGCTCATTCTTTTCATTCTCTCAAATTGCAGTGCAGGCTACTCAGTCTTTGTGTTAACTTTTCAATCAGTGAGGATCACTACTCCAAATTGGAAGATGCCCACTCTTAATTCTTTCATTGCATCTCTCACTTATGAGCATGACAAGTTGAGAAATCTCTTACTGTGGAAGGGGATTTCATTCAGAAAGCTCATGTATGAGAAGACAACTTGATGAAATGGCTCTTATTTTGAAGAAACATAACATTTATGCACCTGCTAGCGCAATGAAGGATGACTCTGAAGAAGAAGATGAATAATACCAAAGGAAAGGCCATGCACTGAAGGCTTGCTAGTCATCAAAACATGTCTTCCTCATTGATTCTGGAGATTCCAACCATATGGCTGCATCCAGAGAATCGTTCTCTTCTTTTCAGTACTTTGATGGTCCTAGTATTCAGATGGGCAATAACAGTAAAGTCCAAACAAAATGGAAGGGATCTATCAAGCTTGAACACGGAAGATTCAAAGATGTGCTATTTGTTTCGTCCCTAGCTTCAAACCTATTATCTATCTACCAAATGACCCATACTGGCTCTCCAAAGAGAGTGATCTTTGGTCCTGACTCAGTAGAGATCACATATATCTCTACTAGAAACATCATAGCGAAAGGTGTTGCAAATCATGCCTCAAAATCATATGAGTTTTCACATTTCATGCCTCCTTTAGAACCAGTGCACTCTCAGTAGCCACTTACAAGGGAAGGTAAAATCATTTCATCTGCTTCTTTTGAAGCTTCTACTAGTATTTCAGATCCATCCTTTTCAGTTTATGAGATTGAGATTTAGGGTGATTCAGATCTAGATTCAGTCACTACTTCCAAACTAGAAGCTAGGAAGATGACTGGAAACCCATCTGACACTTAGAAAGGAAAGACCCTTGTGGTATGCCATACCATCTTACCTCCTTCAGAGAGATTCAATAGACTCCCTGTAAGATGTTACATGGCAAGGGCTCAGTCTCACTACATTCAGAAGAATAGATATGATCATACACCTCTTCATCCAGCAAGAGACAAAGGTTACATTCCTCCTTCCTTCCAGCATCAATTTTGGAGGAGAAGGAGAAGTCTACATGCCAGGCCCCAGAATACCTGTGCACAGCACACCATGCATGTTGCTTTGCTACATCGCAGAGATGAAGATTGCAGCAACATATTTTCAAGTTTTTCAAACTTGAATCTTGATTCTACCTACATAGATAAAGGGGGGGATTTTTTCCCATGTGGTTTTTTCCCTAGCTCCTTGTATTAAGTAGTTACTTTATTTTACTTGATGTAATGGGTGACCTATGGTCTTAGTTACCAGGACCCACAGATTGTCTAAGTTAGCATTCAGGGGGGGTATTAGGATTATTAATCCTCCCTTGTCCAATTTGGTCATATGTCTAAATTAGTAGTCATGTCTAAATCGGGAGTCCATCTAGTCTATTTTTAGTCACTAGCACCATTGGGTCCACTTGGCCTAATTGGCGCACATGTTTTAGTTACTAAAGTGTGGGGAACACTAATTGAGGACTACTGCCACTAATTGTACTTGCATGCAGCAGTTTAGGAGCCTCCTAGACTAATCCCTACAATTTAGGAGCCACTGGGAGTGCCGATACCAACCAAGGTCAGTTGATTTGAGTTGGTGACTAGTCAAGCTAAGTTAGGAGTCAGTTACATTTAGTTCTAGTCCTCTACATTTAGTTAGCATTGGGTTTGCATGGCTGCATGCAGGAGAGGTGCATTTCTCACCTACCTCAATTAGTTAGCCTCAGTCAACACTGAATTAGACACTTGAGTTGTGTTTTAGAACTCTGATGAACTCCGATAATGATTTAGACAAGGTCTTAGTTACCTATAGTCAAATAGTGTGTAATCAATTCGAATTTCCTCATGTGGATTTGAATTGCTTGTGGCTATTTAGCCATTGTACTTCAATGTAATTATTATCTAATTACTTTTTTTTATTAATGAAAGCATTCACAGTTGCAAGCCATTTTTGCATTGTTTCATTGTTCAATTGCTGGGTAAATTATGTGATCCATTTTGTGAGTTGTGTGTTTGTCTATAGATCTACGTGCTCAATTTATATGGTATCAAATCCTTGGTGGACAAGGCACCTATCCTCCTTAGATCTCTAGATGAATCATTTTTTTAAGTAAAATTGCTCCTTCCAGTACTGCACCAGAAGCGAAGAATTTACCACTTAATATCCGAAGTTAGGAAATTGTTGATCGAGCTTGCTTGATCAACTATGTTGGGTGTGAAGGAAATTCCGAAAGTACATACTTTCGACTTTGTATGTTTTATTGTGTGATAGGTTATCAACTCTTCTAACAACATTCGCTACAAGAAACCCTTTCTTCTCACTGCATTCGCTACAGCAGCTTAGTCCTCCTTACTGCATTCAAAATGGCTCATTCAGTAGAGCCTCTCACTCCCTTCAACTATCACCAGTGGAAGGAAGACATGGAGGTACTGCTCCACACCAAGAAGCTCTTCAGACTCATAGAAGAAACATAGGCAATGCCAATTCTGAATCATGACAAAGAAAAGTACTTAAACATGATTGATGAAGCTCATGGATACTTATTCTCCTCAGTCTCTTGAGATCTTCGATTCCACATCCAAGGATTGAAGACTTCCAAGGAGATTTGGGACAAGCTTACTTCCTTATTTGATAAGCAGGATGAGATGAGGATCCATCAGCTAGAAAATGAACTAATCTCTCTTAATCCATCCAACTTTGACTCACTGAATGAATTTTTCACAAAATTCAAGAACCTAATATACCAGTTGAAGCAATGCAAGGTGGAGAAGGAGGATGATCAGCTCATTCTTTCCATTCTCTCAAAACTCAGTGCAAACTACTCAGTATTTGTGTCAACTTTTCAATCAATGAGGATCACTACTCCAAATTGGAAGATTCCCACTCTTGATGCTTTCATTGCATCTCTCACTTATGAGCATGACAATTTGAGGAAGCTATTACTGTGGAAGGGGATTTCATTCAGAAAGCTCATGTATGATAAGACAAATTGATGAAATGGCTCTTCTTTTGAAGAAACATAACATTTATGCACCTGCTAGCAAAAGGAAGGATGAATCTGAAGAAGAAGATGAAGAATACCAAAGGGAAGGCCATGCACTGAAGGCTTGCTGGTCATCAGCACATGTCTTCCTCGTTGATTCTACAGCTTCCAACCATATGGTTGCATCCAGAGAATCATCCTCTTCTTTTCAGTCCTTTGATGGTCCTAGTATTCAGATGGGAAATAACAGTAAAGTCTAAACAAAATGGAAGAGATCTATCAAGCTTGAACATGGAAGATTCAAAGATGTGCTATTTGTTCCGTCCCTATCTTCAAACCTATTATCTGTCTACCAGATGACCCATACTGGCTCTCCAAAGTGAGTGATATTTGGTCCTGACTCGGTAGAGATCACATATATCTCTACTGGAAACATCATAGTGAAAGGTGTTGCAAATCATGCCTCAAAACCATATGATTTCTCACATTTCGTGCCTCCTTCAAAACCAGTACACTCTCAATAGCCACTTGCAAGGGAAGGTAAAATCATTTCATCTACTTCTTTTGAAGATTCTACTGGTATTGTAGATCCATCATTTTCAGTTTATGAGATTGATATTCATGGTGATTCATATCTAGATTCAGTCATTACTTCCAAACTTGAAGCTAGGAAGATGACTGGAAACCCATCTGACACTTAGAAAGGAAAGACCCTTGCGCTATGCCATGCCATCTTACCTCCTTTGGAGAGATGCAATAGAATTCATGTAAGATGTTACATGGAAAGGGCTCAGTCTCACTACATTCAAAAGAATAGATATGATCATACACCTCTTCATCCAGCAAGAGACAAAGGTTACATTCCTCCTTCCTTCAATCATCAATTTTGGAGGAGAAGGAGAAGTCTACATGCCAGGCCCCAGAATACCTATGCACATAACACCATGCATGTTTATTCGCTACCTCGTAGAGATGAAGATTGCAGCAACGTATTTTTAAGTTTTTCAAACTTGAATCCTGATTCTACCTAAATAGATAAAGGGGGGCCTTTTTTCCCATGTGGTTTTTTCCCTAGCTCCTTGTATTAAGTAGTTAATTTATTTTACTTGATGTAATGGGTGACCTATGGTCTTAGTTACTAGGACCCATAGATTGTCCAAGTTAGAATTTAGGGGGGGTATTAGGATTATTAATCCTCCCTTTTCCAATTTGGTCATATGTCTAAATCAAGAGTCATGTCTAAATCGAGAGTCCATCTAGTCTAATTTTAGTCACTAGCACCATTGGGTCCACTTGGCCTAATTGGGGCACATGTTTCAGTTACTAAAGTGTGGGGAACACTAATTGATGCCTACTGCCATTGATTGTACTAACATGCATCAGTTTAGGAGCCTCCTAGACCAATACCTACAATTTAGGAGACACTAGGAGTGCCGATACCAACCAAGGTCAGTTGAGTTGAGTTGGTGACTAGTCAAGTTAAGTTAGGAGTCAGTTACTTTCATTTCTAGTCCTTTACATTAAGTTAGTGCTAGGTTTGCATGGCTGCATGCAAGAGAGGCGCATTTGTCACTTACCTCGGTTAGTTAGCCACAGTCTGTTAGAATAATCAACCCATAGTATTTACCCACTTAGACATTATTTCATTTATTTTGTCTTATTTGCCTAGTCCATGAGTCCCACCATGTGCAAGTTGATAATTGCCTATCCATAGAGGTCAAACTTGCCATTATTGACTCATGGAGTGCTTGGGAAAGCCTTGGGAATCAAATCTGCTTTATTCCTGGCCTCCTAGGTGCCCATCTGCTTTTTCTGCTTTATTCCCTGCTTTTTCAGTGTTTTAAGGCACATAGGAAAGCAAGACTAGGTGAGGTGAATCAGCTTTGTTGCCTCTTCCTCCTCCACTCTTTCCTCCATGATTTTGCATGTATGAGCTGCCATTTGACCACTCTTTAGCTTGCCCATGCGCCCTTGCTAATTCGTGGGGTCCTTGATATATTTGGGATCAGCTTTTTACACCTATGGGGGATTTGCCTATTTTGGGTAAGCCTGCTTTATGCTAGATTTGGATGCTTCCTCATGCATTCGATTTACTCATGTATTCTATATATTCAGAAGCCTATGTTATTACAGGGTTGGCTATTGTACACTCAGTTAATACAATTTAGTGTTACAGCTCCATATTCAGTCTCCATTGTTGATAATTTTGCATGATCAATTGTTAATTGTTGTGAGTGTATTCAATCTATTACAGGCCTAAATTTCTACATGGTATCACAGCCATTGTAGGTTGTTACTCTCCTACAAAAATTGTTTTGCAGGTTCGACATCAAGACTGGGAGCCTTCTACTGACAGCCGAGACAGATTTTCTAAAGCTATGGATTCACAGAAAACTATCCTCACTCCCTTCAACTATTTTGAATGGAAAGCAGAGATGGAGATATTGTTGAGAGTAAAAGGCCTCTACAGGGTGACTATGGCAACAGAAGCAAATCCCAATGCAGCTGCAGAGAAGATCAAATGGCACAATCAGAGAGATGAGGCCTATGGCCTCCTATGTCTCAGTATTTCCCGAGACCTCCTTTTCCATCTCGATGGATTGAATTCACCGGATCAAGTATGGGAGGAAATTTCTGAACTCTTAGGAAAGACAGATGAGATGAGGGGACACCAAATCGAAAATGAATTGATTTCCCTGAGTCCCAGTAGTTTTGAATCACTGCAGGTATACTTCTCCAAGTTCAAAGCACTAGTTTTGCAGCTGAAACAATGTGGTATTGAAAAGAAAGATGAGTAGCTCGTATTGTCCATCCTCTAGAAGCTAGGGCCTGATTATTCAGTCTTTGTTTCGACCTTCTATGCCACAAAACTAACAGCTCGAACCTGGAAGATGCCCAGCCTTGCAGATTTCATGGAATCTCTCACACAGGAACAAGACAAGCTGGTGATGATGGGCACCATCAAACCTTCCAAAGACCAAGCTCTGGTTGCTGGAGATTCGAAGGTGGATTCAAAAAGCAAGAAGAAAGCTAAAAAGCCACCTGAGAAAGGAAGAGACAAGAAGCAGTCTCCAGAGGATCAACAAGGTCCCAAGAAAAATACCCAGAAGAAGAAAAACAAAGGTGATATGAACAAGTGCTCATACTGTTCGAAGGGCAATCATACTGAAAGCTCCTGTATGAAAAAGCAGATAGATGTATTAACTCAACTGTTGGAGAAGAATGGCATGTCCCTTCCAGAAGGCTCAAAGAGGAGAGAAGGAGGATCAAGTTTGGATGACAGAGAGAGAGTTCATGCTCTAGTTGCTGGCACATCAAGTTCACCCAGTTTTATCATAGATTCTGGAGCTTCAAGACACATGGTTTCGACTAAGGAGGCCTTCTCCTCACTGGACAAGTTGAAAGGACCATCTATTGTACTGGGAGATGACTCTCTCACTGAAAGCCAAGGCAAAGGAAGAATAGATCTTGATCATGGGCAGTTCAACAATGTGCTGTATGTCCCTGGTCTCACCTCCAACCTTCTGTCAGTGTACCAGATGACCCACACTGGGTCTCCTAAGAAAGTCACCTTCTCACCAGATGATGTTGAGATCACAGAAATCTCAAGTGGAAGAATCATTGCAAAAGGAGTAGCGAATCATGTCCAAAAGGTATACATGTTTTCACACTTCATTCC
>LPNX010272477.1:117955-209026 GCA_001517045.1 Pseudotsuga menziesii | reverse complement strand
CATGTATTCTATATATTCAGCAGCCTATGTTATTACAGGGTTGGCTATTGTACACTCAGTTAATACAATTTAGTGTTACAGCTCCATATTCAGTCTCCACTGTTGATAATTTTGCATGATCAATTGTTAATTGTTGTGAGTGTATTCAATCTATTGCAGGCCTAAATTTCTACACAATCAACACTAAATTAGACACTTGAGTTGTGTTTTATAACTCCGATGAACTCCAGTGATGATTTAGACAAGGTCAGTTAACAATTGAGTCCTCCGATAATGATTTAGACAAGGTCTTAGTTACCTATAGTCAAGTAGAGTTTAATCAATTCAAATTTCCTCATGTGGATTCGAATTGCTTGTGGCTATTTAGCCATTGTACTTCATTGTAATTATTATCTAATTACTTTTTTTATTAATGAAAGCATTCACAGTTGCAAGCCATTTTTGCACTGTTTCATTCTTCAATTGTTGAGTAAATTGTGTGATCTATTTTGTGAGGTGTGTGTTTGTCTATAGATCTATTTTCTCAATTTATAGTAACACGATGGCCAAAATACATTATACCAATCCCAGAAGTGGAGTAATGAAGACCCAGGTGGAAAAACCATCCACTCATCAGTACAATACAATAATAAGCCTTAGCATGTGACTGCAAATATGAAGTGTAGCAGTCCTAGATACATAATAGTACAATGGCCATGAATATACATGATAAACATATGTCATAGGTGTATTAAATTGAGCAACTGAAGAATGGAACAGTGCAAAAATGGCTTGTAGCTGTGAATGCTTTCATTAATCAAAAAATTAATCAGATGATAATTAAAATGAAGTACATTGGCTTTAATAGCCACATGAAATTTGAATCCACATGAGGAAATTCGAATTAATAGACTCTACTTGACTGTAGGTAACTAAGACCTTGTCTAAAGCACTATCGAAGGACATAATAATTAACCATAACTAGAGTTCATCAGAGCTCTAAAACACAACTTAAGTGTTACATTCAGTGTTGACTAAGTCTAACTTACTATGGTAGGTGAGAAATGCGACCCTTGTGAGTGCAATCAAGTAAACCTAGCACTAATTGAATGTAGAGGACTAGAACTGAATGTAATTGACTTCTAACTTAGCTTAACAGGTCATCAACTGAACTGAACTAACCTTGGTTGGTTTCAGCACTCCCAATGGCTCCTAAATTGCAGGGATTGGTATAGGAGGCTCCTAAACTGATGCAATTAAGCATAATCAATAGCAGTAAGCCTTAATTAGTGTTCCCCACACTTTAGTAACTAAAACATGTGCCCCAATTAGGCCAAGTGGACCCAATGGTGCTAATGACTAAAAATAGACTAGATGGACCCCCGATTTAGACATGACTCCTGATTTAGACATATGACCAAATTGGACAAGGGAGGATTAATAATCCTAACACCCCCCTTGAATGCTAACTTGGACAATCTGTGAGCCCTGGTAACTAAGACCATAGGTCACCCATTACATCAAGTAAAATAAAGTAACTGCTTAATACAAGGAGCTAGGGGAAAAACCGCATGGTAAAAAATCCCCTCCTCTATCTCAGCATGTAGAATTAGGTCTCAAGTTTGAAAAACTTGAAAATATGTTGCTGCAATATTCATCTCTGTAAGGTAGTGAAGAAGCGTGCATGGTGTGTTGTGCACATGTATTCTGGGGCCTGGCATGTAGACTTCTCCTTCTTCTCCAAAAATGATGATGGAAGGAAGGAGGAATGTAACCTTTGTCTCCTGCTGAATGAAGAGGTGTATGATCATATCCATTCTTCTGAATGTAGTGAGACTGATCTTACAGGGAGTCTATTGCATCTCTCTGAAGGAGGTAAGATTGCATGTCATAGCGCAAGGGTCTTTCCTTTCTGAGTGTCAGGTGACTTTCCAGTCATCTTCCTAGCTTCAAGTTTGGAAGTAGGGACTGAATCTAGATCTGAGTCACCCTGAATCTCAATCTCATAAACTGATAAATATGGATCTGTAATACTAGTAGAAGCTATAAAAGAAGTAGATGCAATGATTTTACCTTCCCTTGCAAGTGGCTGCTGAGAGTGCACTGGTTTTGAAGGAGGCATGAAATGTGAGAACTCATATGCTTTTGAAGCATGATTTGCAGTACCCTTTGCTATGATGCTCCTAGTAGAGATATCTATGACCTCCATTGAGTCAGGACCAAAGGTCACTCGCTTTGGAGATCCAATATGGGTCATCTGATAGACAGATAATAGGTTTGAAGCTAGGGAGGTAACAAATAACACATCTTTTAACCTTCCATGTTCAATCTTGACAGAGCCCTTCCCATTTGTTTTGACTTTACTGTTATTTCCCATTTGAATACTAGGACCATCAAAGGACTGAAAAGAAGAGAATGATTCTCTGGATGCAGCCATATGGTTGGAAGCTCCAGAATCAATGAAGAAGACATGTGCTGATGTGAAACAAGCCTTCAGTGCATGGCCTTTCCTTTGGTATTCTTCATCTTCTTCTTCTTCAAAGTCATCCTTCCTTGTGCTAGCAGGTACAGAAATGTTATGTTCCTTCAAAAGAAGAGTCATTTCATCAAGTTGTCTTCTCATACAGGAGCTTTCTGAATGAAATCCCCTTCCATAGTAAGAGCAGAGGACCTTTCCTTTTCCATTCTTATTGCTTCTCTTCCAACCTGAAGGTTCTTTTGACTACTCTTTCTTCATAGGAGACTCATCTCTTTGCTTCCCTTTGTCATTTTCTACCTTATCTCCTCTTGCAACAAGATCTAGATCTTTGGGAGATCGAATGATCCCCATTTGGATCAATTTATCATTCTCAGAAATAAGAGATTAGATGAAGGCATTGAGAGTGGGCATCTTCCAATTTGGAGTAGTGATCCTTACTGTTTGGAAGGTGGATACAAAGACTGAGTAGTTTGCATTGAGCTTTGTGAGAATGGAAAGGATGAGATGATATTCATCCTTCTCCACTTTGCATTGCTTCAACTGATATATCAGGTTCTTGAACTTTGTGAAGAATTCATTCAGTGATTCGAAATTTGATGGATTAAGAGTGATTAGATCATTTTCTAGATGATGGATCCTCATCTCATCCTGCTTATCAAATAAGGAGGCAAGCTTGTCCCAAACCTCCTTGGGAGTCTTCAATTCTTGAATGTGGAATCAAATATATCTAGAGACTGAGGAGAGCAAGTGTCCATGGGCTTCATCAAGCCTGTTCATGTACTTAGCTTTGTCTTTATCTGAAGCTGGCTCTACCTCTATTTATTCTATGAGTCTGAAGAGATGCTTGGTGCGGAGCATTACAACCATGTCTTCCTTCCACTGGTGATAGTTGAAGGGAGTGAGAGGCTCCACTGGATGAGCCATTTTGAATGTAGTAAGAAGGACTGAGCTGTTGTAGTGAATGCAATGAGAAGAAAGGGATGCTTGTAGAGAATGCTGTAAGAAAATTTGATAACCTGTCACACAATCAAACATACAAAGTAAGGTTGAAAGTCTACACTTTTGGAATTTCCTTCACACCTAGCATAGTTGATCAAGCAATATTGATCAACAATTTCCCAACTTGGGATATTAAGTGGTAAATTCTCTACTTCTGGTGCTGTATTGGAAGGAGCAATTTTCTCAAAAAAAATGATCCAGCTGGAGATCTTAGGAGGAGAGGTATCTTGTCTGCTGAGGCTCTGATACCATATTAAATTGAGCACATAGATATGTAGACAAACACACAACTCACAAAATAGATCACACAATTTACTTAGTGTTAGATCATGTTTTTGTTTTCCATCTTTTAATACTTTTGTTTATGTTTTGAAGCTTGATTTTATGCATTACTCATAGAAAATTTTGTTTCTTAGGATAGTTTGAATCTTTTTCCTTTAACTTTCATGTTATTTGTTTTCTTAGCTTTATTTTTTTTTTAAATTTTGGTTGATTTCATAGTTAGAGGGCTTATAGAAGGCTTATATGGATTAAAAGGTCTAAAAAATAACATAAAAGATTAATTAGGGTTCGTAAACCAAGTTTAAACCGTTATCATTAGTTTAATTTTTGCAAATCATTAAATTAGACTTTCTTGTAGCACAAGCCGAAAACAAATGCACACATGCGCTACAAGAAAGCCACGCAAGTCAAAAAATCATCATTTCTGGTTCAGTTTTCTTCGAAATTCTCACACATAAGATGTCAATCATACTGAGTGATGGATTTGATACGTGTTTCTTTTAGAATAATCACTGTGACAGGTGTGAATATCATCATGAGGGCGAATCATGGTGGTTTCTTGTAGAGGTGATGGAGTAATGATGGTTGAACATAATGAGACAAATGGGTTTTGAATCATGTATTCTCTGAAGTGCACGTAGAGTAGGTGAAGGTCGTGGTGAAAAATCAGCACTTGGTAATTGGAATTTTGAAATAGAGCGAAAAATTAGGGATTTGAGGAGCGGTCGTCTGGATTTATCAAAATGGTCAGAGAATATTGGGGCATGCAATTTGACACTTGGCAGTCAATAAAACAAGATTCCAGTAGCTGGATTAGTCATTTTAACAGGTAGGCTGTGAACCATTACCAAGGTTCATAAATTTGAGGTTTTTCTAAACAGAGGACTAATGATAGAATTGATGGTAGATTATTAGTTTTTAAGCCTAATTGATACTAAATGATGAATTCTCAGTCATGGAATTAAAGTATTTATTAGATTAAACACGAGAGTTCAATTTAGGGTTTTTTAGGGTTCCCCTATACAGTATTGTCTGTCAGTTTATCAAAATTTGAAGAGAGTTAGAGTGTTTTTTATTGACAGAAGCTATTTGACAATAGTTCAAAATGAAAAATAGTGGTAAGACTAATAGAGAAGAACCTTTAGACTTAAGCTAGGTTCAAACCTTTCCATATTATGCACAACTGTTTGCAGAAGTAGGGTGGTTAGTGTTTTTCGAAAAGATTGAAGGTTATCACTCAGAAGTTTCTTACAAATTCGCTCAATGTTTGGACAAGGATGTAGTGTCTTTTGATACTTTGAAGTTCAAACTGACCAGGGAAGTAATAGCAGAAGAAACAAGAATTTTAGATGAGGGTGAATTCTGGTTCAAAAAGATGCCCTTCACTTTTGATGCTCAGAGATATCTACTTCTAGGTGTAGTGGCAGATTGGGGAAAGGGAGTACCTATTCAAAAGTTTAAACCATAATGGATAGAGCCTATTAAAATATTACAAATCTATATCACTTGCGAGGGCAGATTTGCTTTTGTGTTTAAGTATAATTTTAGATTCCTTCAACATCTCAGTCATGAATCCAAAATGAATCTCCCATTCTTCTTTTTGAAGAGTTTACAGAAGATGTCAAGTAGGGTGAAAGAACATCAGGATCACACTAAACAATCACTTTTTCATAATGGGCTTATTAAACTGATCATAAGTCCTGTATTACAGAAAAGAGAGAAGACATGGGAACACTTCTTATTTTGGTCAGGTTTCCAAACTGAGAAGGAAGTATAGTCTCAGAAGAGACAGTTAGACAAAGGTGAGAGTCTGATCAAGAAATTTAAAAAGAAGGTCACGGTCAAAAATGAAGAAGCTAGTGAACCAAGAAAATCTTCAAATCAGGAAGATGAAAACATTGAACTTGGACAACAAATTAATGTTGAGGAAAGCAAAGTTTCAAAGTCAGAGGTGAAGGAAGTTGATCCAGTGGAATATTTTTTACCTATAGAATCAAATCAAGGTGTAAAGGAAGATGTTAAGGAGAAGAAACAGATACCTATTACAGTTCTTTCTGAAGAGGATGAAAAATCCTTATCTGATGAGACTAGGGTTCCTACTACTGATAAAACTAGGGTTTGTTCTAAGCAAGAAATACACACCCATTTTGAAGAGGAGATAGTGTCACAAAGGATAAGAATGAAGGTTGTTGAATTTGCTTCAATAACTCATCAAGGGAAGGTTCTAAAAATGTTAGGAGATATTGGAGCGTTCTGGAGGCCCAAAACAAGGCCGATGAACAAGCTTAGGTTAAACATGAAGAAGCTATTAAATCCCAAAATGGTTGAGAAAAAGGTTACAGTAATAGAAGATTCATCATCTCAGGAAAAATTGGAAGATAGTGAATATGACAACAAAGAAGTTATGAAGGGTAAAAAACCAATAATTTCAAAATAAAAACCAGTCTTCACTGATACTAAGATCTCAGACATTTTCATGGAGGTTCGAAATAAGATGATTCAAGAACAGTGGAAAAATGATATAAAGAGTTCTTGTGTGGAGAAAAGAGAGGTAATTGAAGAATTTTAGTGCAATATTGAAGCTGAAGAACATCTAGAGATTCCTATGATCTTCACAAAGCATATGAAGGAGGATGAAGAAATATACAAGAGGCTGAAGATCCCATGGATACCAGAAGGGATGCAATCAATATAAGAAGGTAAATGTATTGATTATGAAAAGGAAAATCTCCAAAGGAGCATTAAACAATATAAGTATCAAATTAAATATATGCATGAAACCAATGATGGATTAGTGATTGCAAATAGGAGACTTAGAGAAGACTTGGAAGAAGTGAACAGTCACTACCAGGAATTGATTGTAGTTTCTAAAGAGGCTCTTAAAGAAGAAAAAAAACAAAGAATTAGTTTACAGAACTAAGGCAAACTATCTAGGAGCTGACACAGTAGAATGAGGAGTTAACAAGGAGAGTTACAGCCGTGGAAGTAGACCACCTGAAAGCTAAAAGGAAAGCATAATATTCAGAGGGAATTGCTCTTCTAGCTGAGACAACAAAAGATTTGTAAAGTACTTTAAGAAGAGCATTTATTAGTTAGTTTGAAAAAGTTATTTCATTTTTGTATAATGATATTTTAGATTGAACAATTCGATAGATGACCTAAAAGTAGTTAGGGTTCAGTTATACAATTGTTTTTGAAGGAACAAGATAAATGTAAGTTAGGGAAAGGACCAAGGGTTCGATTTTTGTTGCAAGGGGAGGCTTTCAGGCTATGTTTATGAGCTAAGTGTAAAGACTCTTATGTGTTTTTGATGACTGAATTATGAAATATATGCAAATATATGCCCTTTATATTATTGACTGGTTTGATTTCTAGTTTGTGTTAATTACTCAGTTGGTATATTCATTTCCTGCTTAAGGTTTTTATGCTTGAAATGCTTGCTAACTGTGGGTGAAATTTAGTGGTGTTTTTATTCTGTTTGGATTATGGTTTATATGTTATGCATCTCAGTCATTCAAATGCTCATGATTTAGTGTTTACTTTGGTCTTATGAATTTTTTCCCTCTTGTCTTCAAACTATACAACCAAAACCCTAGAAAATCTATTTTACTTAATTGAGTTTATTGAGATTGTGTTGGCTTGTTATTTTGTAGTCTGAGATTAAATTATGGCACTAACACTCAGCAATTCAAGAATGAAATAGTGCAAAAATGGCTTGCAGCTGTGAATGCTTTCATTAATAAAAAAAAGTAATCAGATGATAATTACAATGAAGTACAATGGCTTTAATAGCCACATGAAATTCGAATCCACATGAGGAAATTCGAATTGATAGACTCTACTTGACTGTAGGTAACTAATACCTTGTCTAAATCACTATCGGAGGACTCAATAGTTAACTGACCTTGCCTAAACCATGACTGGAGTTCATCGGAGCTCTAAAAACACAACTTAAGTGTTACATTCAGTGTTGACTAAGGCTAACTGACTGTGGTAGGTGATAAATGCGCCCCTCCTGAGTGCAGTCAAGAAAATTTTGTGCTAACTGAATGTAGAGGACTAGAACTGAATCTAACTGACTCCTAACTTAGCTGAATAAGTCATCAACTGAACTGGACTGACCTTGGTTGGTTTCGACACTCCCAGTGTCTCCTAAATTGTAGTAATTGGTCTAGGAGGCTCCTAAACTTATGCAATTAAGTGCAATTAGTGGCAGTAAGCCTCAATTAGTGTTCCCCACACTTTAGTAAGTGAAACATGTGCCCTAATTAGGCCAAGTGGACCTAATGGTGTAATGGCTAAAAATAGACTGGATGGACTCTTGATTTAGACAGGACTCCTGATTTAGACATGTGACCAAACCGGGGAAGGGAGGATTAATAATCCTAACAAGGTGGTCATCGCCACGTACAATATACAATGAAGCAAGATCTTCATACTGAATGAATACATTTGATAGTACATTGGAGTCTAGTCATGAGAGCTAACATCTCATGGATACAGGCATGATCAAAGAGGTGGCATGTATGGAATGCTACCAAGCTTAGAGGTATTCTACACAAACCGCTACTGGTACATGTCCCATAACACGAATAAAGGTGTTAAGGTCGAACATGATGGACCATCGTCTAATTAAAGGTCATTAATGTATACCATTAACAAACACGAGATATCCCATCGATAATGATAATGGGAATAAAGGTACATAGTGTAATAAAACAAGTGCAAATACATGTGTTGAGTTCGAACACTTGAGAGAGTCCATCGATCGGGGGACATTGATGTATTCCAAAAACTATCATTGGTGAGAGAAGCTGCCACTGAGGACTGCAAGTCTCAAGGCACTCAATGGAATCTAGAATCTTATTCTAGAATAAATGATCTAAATTTGATGGAATGGAATCCACTAGAAGGAGGGAATTAAGGAATCCCCCATCAACTACCATGGGGTACTCAGCAACACTGGATAATTTGGAAGAACTTGAATGAACAAGATGTGTGCAGTAATTGTATCAAGAATGACAGACGACCTGACATGCAAAGAAAAGATAACTGAGGAATGGTTGTCTTGGGCTAAAACTTCCTTCGAACAAGAGAATATGGCAGATGGTGACTCATATGAAATATAGACTCGACATGACAAACTACGACAACTCTGTGACACAAGAGGCATCAACACAGGATCCATAGGGATTGGAAGCATAACCATTCAATGGAGAAAAATAAGAATAGTGAGTACAACTCCTAGATTCATACTAACAACCCAACCAATTAATGGAATATACAGTGCTATGTTTGAAAGAGACATGACATGAGAACTGCCAAAGTAATATCATTTCCCGTCCATATTTTTATGTTTTTTTAATTTTTTTTGGTCTTTTTCATATTAAATAGCTTGAAAAAGAATAAAATTGCTTATGGTACATAACTAGGAGGAAACGAGTGTCGCAGGAAAGAAAACTAGTT
Organism: Pseudotsuga menziesii; assembly: GCA_001517045.1. Lineage (NCBI taxonomy): Eukaryota > Viridiplantae > Streptophyta > Pinopsida > Pinales > Pinaceae > Pseudotsuga > Pseudotsuga menziesii. The sequence continues at coordinate 199,821 of LPNX010272477.1, read as the reverse complement.
CCAAGAAGTGGAACATACCTATGCTCAATGCAAGGAAGCATGTATAGGATAAGGACACTCGGGGGGATGTCTCCTCCAGGTAACGGGTGATCAAGCTACAAAAGATATATGAAAGGCTCTGCTACGTTGGAATTGATGCAAGGTCAAGATATATGGCTCATAAAACTGTAGCAGGGAGATGGCGTAAATCTCAATAGGACAAGCATATGCATGAAAATGCAATTACAAATTGATATAAATGGGAGTAACTGTGGGAGATGCATAAAGTTCAAGAAAGAATATGTGGTTCTTGCTCAAAGACATGGTGTGACTATAAAGGACTCCTAGACTTAAGGGAGGAACATGGGTACCAAATCGCAAAGCGGGATCTAACTAGGGCACCCATGAGTAGGAAGGCTCTACCACTTATGTAATGCCACTTCTAGCAACAATGTGAAGGTTTTGTAACATTATGAAGTGGGTTCATACCTATAGTTAAGGTGACATGGTCATAGGGAAATGCATGATGCATACGAAAAGTGATCCTATCCTATATGCTCATTCAAAATTATATTTGTTATAGACACAAACAGGTCAATTCCTCGGTAAAAGTGCACTAAAAAAAATCCCTACACCACAGTATTAGGACAAAACAGTTCAAAAAAGTTAATAAAGGTCCAAACTATAGGTTAGTGGGTAAAAAATTCAAAAGAAATTTGGTAAATAGTAAAAAATTCATATTTTCACCATACCATTTTGTTTTTTACGACACATAGTGCATTTGGAGCCATTTTGGACCACTAACTTCAATTGTCAATTCCGGGAGATAGAAGAAACGAAATCACAAACCGTCAAGGACAGGTAGATCCTCATCTCAGCCGTCATATTTTCTATGCATTTATTTTCAATTTCTATGGTGTATTTTTTTATATCTTGGAGCAACATAAAGATGGATATCTCAGCCCACGTGGGTCACAAGCCACCAGGTCGCATATAGGGCTTGATGTACACAAACAGAACATAGATAGCCTGCATACATACGCAATTGTCACTAAAACAAGTCGCATATAGGGCCGCAAATATCCAAATTAAAGGAAAGTTATCATCAAAATTAATGTTTGTTTTGCAGGATGGTGCTATAATGGAGGGTGCGTGAGCATGAAGAGGTGGATAGGGAAGTCCATGGTGACATAAATGCTCAACAATCTCTCAAAATATGTGGTTTACACAAATTTTTCCAACTTGGGGGTTTAACGGCCCAACTAAGGCTTTCACAAATGCTTGTTGACTTCTAGAACTCAAACACTGAGGCTTTTCAGCTAGATGGGATTCCCCTGAGACTAGAAGTGGAAGATATTTACTTCATTACCGGACTATCCCGTTGAGGCGAGGTAGTAAACTTACGGGCTCTTGGGGTGGGGGGAGATCTCACCGTTGAGGATTATATCATTGTTTACTACCATTCGAATACTGAGGAGATAGAAATCCAAGTTTTGGTTAACACCATCCATAGCCTTAGTCTCAAGGTTGTAGTTCTTGTACTAGCCAGGATAGTAGGGTTGGCATCACTACATAATGCCTCCATGCCTATGATGTTCTATGCAGTAGAGGTTTGAGACCTATAGTATATGATTGGAGCACATTGTTGTTGAATGCTATGAGACAACAACTGACTAACTGTAAGATGGGCAGGAAAAAGAAATTTGGTTTCACCAACATACTAAACACTTTCTTTTTCGAGTGGGTATCAAGCCTTATCCCAATAGTTCAGGTTCCTCTGAATATTCTACAAGATCTATCCCAAACTCGTTATGGATAGGTGATGTGGTGGTTAGGGGGAGGTAGGAAACACACTCCATTCCCACTATACTTCTACCATTGGTGGCAATGATAGATCATGGTCATGGAAAACTAATCCTATGCAGGGATTGGCTTTCATGGAGACCCAGACATGCAATTACCACCAGGTACCTCATACAATGACATCAGTAAAATACCAAAAGTATTTTTTGAATTATTTGATTTTTTGTATTTTTGATATATTGGAATCAAAAACATGTTTTTGGTGGTATCATGTACTGGAATTGGTCATGTATATGTAGATGTGGGTCCTAAACAGATGGATGGTTACCCCTGACATCATCGGAGGGGACGAGGGGATGACATACTAGGTACAGATGTGGAGCATATGCTCCAAAGCATACATACAAAGTTCATAAGAATGACACAGGGCACCTATGGTGCAATTCAAGGAATTTCCCGAGGCAATGTAAAGACATGTAGGAGGAGTGCCCCGTGCATGGGTTAGACTATTTTGGTCATTGGAAAATGCAGTTGTTTCTTATCATGACCATCACCCTAGTCCATAAGCATAGAGGCCTAGATAGACATTTTGTACCGACTTGTTGACGGGCGTATTTGGATAAGCCCGCAACGGGGGAAACGACCCAGTCCAGGATCCTTAGAGCAGGCTCCTAGCTGTTTGGAATATTCGCTCCCGACAGATTTTAAGGCTCTTTTGGCCTGGGATCCTAGAGGACTAATGGTTTTCTATTAATGCTACTGATAGTCAGTGTTAGTTATACAATTATAATTACAAACGATTTCTCCAAGTTATATATTACAAGAATTAGAAAATATCGAGATAATACAACTAATCCTAAATACATGAATAGAACGTGAATCTAGACTAAAATTATATCATACAAAATCATGTTATAATTATATACAAGTATACAATAATTACAAAAAGGATGATCTAGATATAATTAATAAAAGGAATCTGACTTAACAAGATAATTCAAATGATACAACAGCAGGAAATAAATCAACTATAATTCTAATCTAATACCTATCCTGATCAGGAGCAATAATTAATTTAACCTATCACTGACTGATGTCAATAAGAATACTGCATGTGAACATTTGTAATATTTAAAAACATTTAAATACACAAATTCATACAAGTATCGTTACAAATAATGTATTGATAATATCAATTATCAACTACAATACCTGACAAACCAACACAGTCAACAACAGGAACAGTCAATACCATTTAAATAATATTTGCACAATTTATCAAGGAAATTATAACAAACATTATAATATAGGAGAGTGAAATAACAAAACTGAAAGATACTATAGATCACAATTAAAGTTTTAAAACTGTAAATGTGTGTACAACATCACCAGTCCAAACGCTACAGCTACTGACAGATCACTGTCTAGAAACGCAGGTAAAAGGAACCAGCAGTTTGATTTTCACTTTCCCAGAGTATCGACCCCTTATCATGTTGACTATCAGCCCTTAATATACATTTTGATTCTCCCAAAATAAACTGCCTAAGAGCTAATGATCAAGATTGTGATCCCTAATTAACATCACATGGAGAAAAACAACAAGTGAAACATGTCGTTTTTTCCACAAACGCATAGCTATTCCATCCATCACATGAGATCGAGGATATAACAAAATAACAGCACCTGTGAAACAATTCCTTCAGAATCGATTTGCCACCAGATATCAAGGGATCGGCCACAAAACTGAAATCCTGAAAATCGGGGAGAGAGATATTCATAACGGTATCTGCGATACAACACACAAGAAAAATAATTAAAACATAATTAAAATAAAAACAAATAAAACCATCAACAAATAAATCCAAAATAATAAAATACCTGAAATAGATCATCAAAACATAAAACTGATATCAAAATAGCATGCCATCGACACATTACAGATTGACCGGAGCATTAAAGACCTGTATGTTAACGCCACTGGACTGACTTGGAGATGGAGCTTTAAATTGCATAAGAGCGATCTGAGCATTGAGCTCACGCAGCTTTTCCTCACTTTTCTCATTCGCATCCTGCAATTTAAGGACTCTCCTTATAATTTTGCTTTTGTGATTCCTTAATCGTGAAAGATGCTGACTGCTCTCGTCGACTTTTAATTTTAACCCTGCATTATCAACTTTTAACAAGTCACGACTCGCCACTATCTCGTTCATCTTTTCTTCCATTCGGTGAACCCTGTCCAACAGAAAACTAATGAACAGTGGCTGAAAAGATTCCCCAATTACACGAGGAAAGTCCGAGGTTGTTTTAACAGACTTCTCATTTTCCATAGAGTCAATCATGCAATCAGCTTGAACCTCCTGAACTTTCTTATCGAATGATGGAGGACTATCACGATCAAAAGTGACATCAACACCAGGCTCAACAGGCTAGACCTCGACAGACAAAGAAGGAGTTTCAAAGATATCTTCAGATGTTGCAGGGTTACTCTGTTCATCTATATTAGCAACAAACTCACAATTTACCCCATCATCATTAACAGGTGGATGAATAACATTTCCCTCTTCATCAATTACAACGGTTTCGACTAGAAGTTTATCATTCACATGGTTTTGTGCCACCTTGGCATTCAACATGCTCTTGGTTAACCTTCTACCCAACTTGGACTTAGGTAAATTTCCCCGACTGTTTCCAGCTTTGTCGCTACTGTTTGATGGAGTGACGGGTGAAAGGGTTGGAGATTTCTTTACATGCCGAGACTGTAAAGAGGCCTGGGAATCATCCTTTGAATTACACACAGGTGCTTGAGAGGGTTTTGCACTCTTAGGGTTTAATGTAGATTTACTCAAAGGAGTCGAACTTGAAACCCTGTGTTTATTACAATCATCTGGGCTATCGAACATACAATGACAGAACCCTGAGAAACCATTTGCCTCTATGAATTGCTCCCATGAGCGACCAGATTTCGTTAATTCATTCTCTATTCAAATACGCACTAACCCGTGGTGAAACAGACTGTGACTTACATATTTTGGTCCCTTCTTAATGGCGTTTGACATTTTAAACAAACTGTGAAGAAGATAGTAAGGGAGATTGATGGGAAATTCTATGAAAGCAGCCATTAAACGAAGGTGGTAGACATAGGCCGAAGACAACCTACCTTCACAAGTTAAATAACGATGAATTAAATCGAGCACAGGGCTCCAATCTTTCAAGAAATACTTACGTGCAACCCCTGTTCGAAAGGAGACCTCCTGCGTCGGGTTCTTAACAGACTTCTCCATTCCGTAATTTCCATCCTCTGATACTTAAACCACCTTTGTCCGGACAGAGGCAGACCTGTTGCATTTGCTATCGACCTCTCATCAACTCGAAAGCACAAATCCCCAACTTCAGCTTGGTAGTTTACCAGGGATAATGAGAATACTCTGGTGACTTCTGGATTAGAGTTAGAAAACCTCTCAAAGAATGGCAGCCACCCGACATCCTTAACTTTCTGCAAAAGCCCAGGGTTTGAATTCAACAGGGTTAACTCATCGGGTTTGACTCTCACAACAGGGGCCATCGCTGACTGTTTGTAAATGTGAGACCAGGGACAACATGCAAGCCATTGCCGGACCAAAGACCGAAGAGAAAGTCGTGAAGACTTGGAACCACGACTCAACAGTAGTAAATAGAGCACAGGGTATACCATATGCGAAGGCAAGCAAAACCCCTGCGGGTTCGGCATGATCAGAGCCATCACTACTTAGAGTGATAAGCGTAAATGACGGTTGAACCCCGAAACACTGATGTTAAACCCATATAGCATGTATTAAATGACCAGAGGGCACGAGGTGTACGTAATTACAGGTGCTTCAATGGTGAACAGCCACAACAGAGAGTATGTACGTGGAGGACAAAGCAAGGATGAATGTCATAATAACACTCTGCAATTGTGATAATCGTGACTCGTGCCATGAATCACTCCCAATACAACCATAATATACGCGACCTCAACCTTATGTTCGATCCATTCATCAAAGGTGGCGAACAATGATAAACCATATAGTTTAAATCTGGACCCTTTACATATTGTCAAATGCAAGTCAATATTAACGTAACCCATGGTTAACGAACATTAGGATATGACAATGTAAATCATGCGTCCAAGCTTAAACACAATCACAAAGCTTAATATTTTAATCACCATCGCTCTACTTGGCATGAAAACTATGTTAAACAACCTCATTAATATTTATAAAAATGAAATCGACTAAACCAATGTCTATTATTCAAAGGAACATGCAAAACTAGGATAGACAACAGCAAGCATAAAAACCATGAATACTCATAAATCAATCTTCCTAGTCAAAGTTCATCCAGACCAGTAATTCGAAAACAGTGATTTCATTGATCTTATGTAAATTGCAAAGGTTGTTCATAGATGTTGAACTTCAATCAATCAGTAGCCAAGGAAAAATCTTCCTTTCAGTAGCCAAACTTATCCCTTTAAAATTTAAACATTTCATCAAACAAAATGGGATTTTGTTTGATGAAATAATGATTTTAAAAGGCTGTTGAGCAGGGGCACAACATGACTGTAGAGTGTTTTTTTTTGTGGTTTAAATCCCTAATTTTGTATCATGATATTTTGTACTGTGACACTAGTTTGGACCATATTTGGAAATAAAAAACTTATATTGATCGGATTGATGTATTTACATGTGAATGGAATGTGTATGCTTCATTATTGATGTAACAAATTCCAATACAAAACATAATTTGCTTAAGAATCAGCAACAGGACTGTAGATCTTAGGAATATGAATGTATGTTATGTAGTTGATTGTTGTTCTAACAATCTTACCCGTAAGAACCTTCACAATAAAGTTGGATCTATGATACGATACAAACCGTTTAACTGTGATACAACCAACTGTGAGTCAAGAAGTACTTCAAGATATTGAATACCATTAGAGATGACATCATGTAGGAGCTCAATCATTTCACCATATTCAAAAACATTGCTGGATGATGGTCAGGGACATACACCTCCTAAAGACATGACATGACCCTCAGACATATAAATGATCCAAGCAGCCGAAGCTAAGTTTTGGGTATGATGGTTGGCACCATCAATGTATTCGACATATACCGAAGACTCCATTGACATTTAACACAACAAAGTGAAGCATGTCAACAAATCAAATCACTAGAAGGGGACCAAAAGTAACGTATGCAACTATACAATAATATACAAAGTATTAGCCTCAGATGAGAATTAGGCATAGTAATTTTTAAGATATATCCCAATTCTAGGCTCCGCCAAGGTTGTCCCTTCTTAATCTTCTAGCTCATGTGCTCCCTTTTCTAAGACTTGTTTATCCATGTAAGTCCCATGCCATATGGGGTTGAACTTACCCTCCCCTAATGGTTCACTAGCTTGGTCATATAGAAGAATCGGGTCACCTTCACTAAATATATGGGGATAAAAAAAATTATGATACTAAGCCTTCATGCGACACTTACTGATTTCAAGAGCCATTAAGGCATTATGATGCTGCTCATCGAGGTGTTCTAAGTGGACCAGACGTTCTTCCAACTCAGAAGTATCTGGAAAGAGCTCAATGACTAATTTCAAAGAATGAATTTTGCACTCAATCAACATTATCAACTCCACCCCATCTACTAACTGATATGAAGAAAAACTAGTGGCAATCTTAACAATGGTCTGGTAGGCCCACAAAGCAGGGTAAATCATAATGTGCCAATTAGTCTTTCTTTGTGCAATGATTCTTTACAGAATGGACTTAAAGGATTTGTTTATAGCTTTGACCTGTCCATTTGCTTGAGGATAATAATAATAGGAATACTCTTGCTTATAACCAAATTTTGAATATAATTCATCCATCATCCTATTTTGAAAGTGTCTTCCATGGTTAGTGGCAAGCTCTCTTGGGATACAAAACCGAGTGATAATATGATTGAACACGAAGTGAGAATCCATCTCATCATCGTATTTAATAGTAAGCATAACCTCTTCCCATTTCATGAACTAATTCATGACCACTATGATGTGATGGTGCCCCCTAGCTGAAGCTGGGTTGCAATGGATAAAGTATACGCCCCACTTGGTGAAGGGACCGACAATGATAATAGGGTGTAACGAGGAAGGATGCGAACGTATGTTCCTTGTGAAAACTTGGAAAGGGTGGCACTGCTTGACCACATTAACGCAATATTTAAATATCAAATAATAATAATAACTCGCTCTCAAGATTTTCTGGGTTGTAGAAAGCCCAGATAAATGACCACCACATGCCCCACTCTAGAAATCATTCAATAACGTCTCAGTATAGTCATGAGTCAAACACGGATGTAAAATGGAATCCACCCCATGGCGATATAAGGTGTCACCATTAATGAGGTGATTCTTTGAAACATGTCGTAATTCTTAGGAGGGACCTTCAAAGTATGTAAATATATGATGATGTCACCATACCAAGGGTCCGTGATTGAGATAAGGAAGATATCCTCATCTACAAAAGAATATTCATGAATCTTGTCTTCATCCAAACTAGGAATATCTGACATGAGTTCCGCAAAAACCAACGATTTCTTCGATTTTGTCGAAACAACTCAAGATCGAATTATTGCAAGATAACAATCCACTTATTATACCCTCCCCCCCCTCATCATTCGTCTGGTAAGGACAAACTAAAATGGATTTATGTAAGCCACAACTATATTCTGGCGAAGGAGTATGTAGTGTCTCAAGTGCTAAATCGCATGAATGGTCACTAAATATAGAATCTCAACGTGACTATATCAAAGTTTTACATCAATCATGAGGTTTCGGCTAAGATAGTAGATAATGTTTTCTTGGAGCTCATCGTCCTCTTGAACGAAAACCATCCCAATCATCGCTTGTCATCACCTGTTCTCCCGAAAAAGTCTCATACTTTCCATATGCCTTCCATATCTACCATAACATTATTGAGATTTTGCACTAAGCCAATATGTCAGAAAAGAGGTTTCATTCTATATAAGTAGCAATGGAGTGTTGTATAGCACCATGCGCTACTTACCCATAACATGCATATTAGTAGTATATTGTCATTAATGAAAACATTCTATCATGCATAATACACAGCATATATAGGAAATACAATTCGAATATTTATATTTGTTTTTTTAGTATATTATTTCTTGTCCTTTGTATTCATCTCCTTCTGGATCTCCAGCTTCTCCTTTCTCCAATGAGATTGCTTCAAACTGATTCTCGCTTCAAAGGTTTTCTGAATGTTTCTTTTGGAGGACCTAGGGTTTGACATAGAAACCCTTATTTTTCAACTTAGGTATGTTTCATATCTCATTGGATAGAAAGGAGTGCCTCCTTAAGGTGAGCTGAGAAGAATACTCATTTTCCCAAAACTATGATCAAAACCACAAAATGTCGGAAGCCCTGGTTTTCTTCAATTTATTCTACAAAATTGTCTCATCTTGTTTCTGTTGTATCTCAAAAAATAAATTATCCTCTATGTCAAAAACTTTGCAATGAGGTGTCTTGGTATGTCTTCTTTCCAACCCCATAGGTTATAGCAGAATTGGTTTCACCAATTGGTACTTATGTAAATTTTCCCAAGGTGACTTATTTCAGGATCGTTCAACATATCGTACTTGTATAGAATCCCACGTGTCATTATTTCACCTTCGGGGTATGAAACATTCACCACATAAAATAAATTCTATTCCCTATCTACAAAATCTTTATAAATTTTGTTTTGACCTTCCTATCCCATGATATAGCAATTCTCCCTAGGTCACCAATTTAAGGATGAATCCTGGGAGAGGGTGGAACCCTGAGTTGGAGGAATCGTATCTCCTATACTATAGAGAATCTGAGTCTAAAATTTTTATACAAGGTACATAAAGACTTCATATTAAGCTTGTAATAGTTTCATCTCTTGATCCTTCTCCAATATCAAAATATAGCGAAACTACCAACATGACTAGTTTTAGTCTTCTAGTGTTTTCAAGAATGAAACCCTAATATTCAATAGTTGTAGTTGTAGCAGTGTTTTGGTTGCATAAAGACTTATTTCAGGGTAGCTCTGACACCATGTTAATTTCTTAATAGTTATTTTTATAACAATAATCCATCATTAGTACCTTAGTTACACTAGTTAGTCAATTTTATTTCCTTCTAAGTTTTAATACACTATGAGGTGGACTAGGGTTGCTTAGGTGGACATATGCCATGTCAAGTTGAGGTTATATGACCCACATGGGTAATCCATCCTATTTATATAGCCACATATGCACAACCATCATTTCTAGTGCGCTCCCATTCATTGAATGTGGATAGGCAAGTTGACTTGGGGCACTAGAGTGGGATTTTGCCTAAATTTGGCTTGATTTGGTGCAATTAATGTTGCATTGAGAGTCTAAACCATCGATTTTTCTACACCCACACTGTACAAGGTGTAAAAATTGACCCATCACACATAAACCATGCCACTTCAGCAATTCATGGCCATTTTAAGAGATTTGGGACAAGATTGGCTCAGCTAGGGGGTTTGATGCCAATTTGGAAATTTTTGGATTTTTTTGGATTTTTGCTCACAATTGGCTTGCAAAGACATTAGAAACTATTATGATGTATTTATGAACATGTTAATAATAATTTCAGAGTTAGAAAATCCAAAATTATCTTGTTTCCATCTATCATTGTGTGTAATTTAACTGTAATTTGATGGTTTTTGCTAAATCTTGCACCCAAATTTGATTTGTGAACCTCACTAATGCTCCTAGATTCTCCTGTGGTTCAAATCACTCAATTGATTCTTTGAATTTATCACATGCTATCAGAGTTGGTTGGAGATTTTTGAGTTGCAGATCAAATTCTTAGTGGATTTGAGCTGCTTTGTTAGTGAATTTCAGATAAAATAGAATTGTTGAGTGTAACCTAGTTAGCAATTTCACCACCATCATCGCAGGTAGTAATGGAGGCTACCCACATCATGCTAACACCTTTCAACTTCTTTGAATGGAAGGCAGTGATGGTGATTCAATTGAGATCCAAGGGGCTTTTCAGAGTTACTATGGGCACTGAAGTGGAACCAAATTCTATTGTAGAAAAATCCAAGTTTTTTAACAAATTGGATGATTCATATGGTTTGTTGGGTCTGAGCATCTCAAGAGAGTTGTTGTTCCATATTGAAAGTTTGACATCACCAAAGGAGGTTTGGGAGAAACTTGAGTCTCTATTTAGAAAAAGTGATGAGCTATGTGGTCACCAGCTTGAGAAAGAGCTGATAAGCTTGAGCCCAACACACTATGACACAATCCAGGACTTCTTCACCAAATCAAAATCACTTGTATTGCAGTTAAAACAATTTGGGATTGAGAAGAAGGAATATCAACTGATCTTGTCTATGCTTTTGAAGTTGGGGCCATAGTTCTCAGTCTTTGTGAGCACATATAACTCAGGAAAACTCACCCTTCGAAACTAGCAAATGCCAAGTCTGGAAAGTTTCATGGAGCCACTCACTCAAGAGCAGGACAAATTGCTCCAAATGGGTTCCATCAAGACCAAATATAAAGCACTGGCAGTGGTGGTTTCGAATTCAACAAAGGGCAAACCCAAGTCTAAGAATTCGAAGTTGCCGGACAAGAAGAAATTAGAAAAACCCAAATCGAGTGAGGGAGCTATGAATCCACCCAAATAAAAGGAGAATAAAGAGAAATAGAAGGCCAAATGCTCTTATTGCCACAAGGGATGGCATCTAGAAAGATCATGCATGAAAAAAACCATAGACACCATGGAGTAGCTGCTGGAGAAGAACAACATTCCAGTTCCTGACAACACTAGGAAGAAAGATGGAAACTCCAGTTCAAGTGAAGGAAAGGAGAAATGTCATGCATTAGTGGCAGGTACTTCTAATTTCTCATCCTTTATTATTGATTCAGTTGCTTCCAGACATATGGTATCCTAGAGAGAATTCTTCTCCTCCATGAGTTCGAATGTTGGCCTAGCAGTTCGAATGGGAGATGATTCTGAACTCCAAACCAAAAGGATTGGGAGAATTGATTTACACCATGGGTTCTTCAATGATGTACTATATGTATTGGACCTTACATAAAGTTTTCTTTCAGTCTACCAGATGACCCATACAGGAGAGACAAAGAGAGTAATCTTTACTCTTGAATCTGTAGAGATTTCTGAAATCTCAACAGACCAAGTTGTTGCAGTTGGGTATGCTGATCATCACGAGAGAATGCACAAATTCTCTAATTTCCTCCCTAATCCTAGTGATAAAGCACTTCAATCACATGCCAATAAAGTTTCAAAACTATGTCATGAGAGGTTTGGCCACATGAATTACAGATATCTCCAAACATTGCACAAAGAATGAATGGTGGAAGGTCTTCCACAAATTCAGCCATCTACTGGAGCATGTATTGGATGTGTAATTGGGAAGCATCCTGAGTAGAGCTACGAGAATGGGAAGGAAAGGAGAGAAACACAATAACTTGGGTTGGTGAATTATTATATGATTGGTCCACTACCCACTCCATCATATGGTGGATATAGGTATGTGCTTACATTTATTTATGACTACTCTCAATTTTGTTGGGTGTATTTTCTGAAATTGAAATCAGAGGTGTTTGAGCAACTCAAAGTTTGGAAAGAACTAGTAGAGAATCAGAGTGGGAAGAATATCAAAGTCCTTAGGACTGATAATGGAAAGGAATATGTGAATAATAATCTACATAAACTTTGTGAGGAGTGTGGCATCCAAATGCAACACTCAACTCCCTACACACCACAAGAAAATGGTGTGGCTGAGAGAAAGAATAGATCTCTCAAAGAGATGGAAACTTCCATGATAGAAGTGAGGGAAATTAATCCCAAGCTATGGGCTGAATCCATCAGCTGTGCTATTAAAATTTAGAACATATCCTTCCACAAATAAGTGAAAGGGATGAAACCCTACGAGGCATGGTTTGGTGAAAAACTAGATGTCTCAAATTTCACGATATTCGGTACAAAAGCATGGGCAAGAATTCCTTAAGAGAAGAGGAAATACTTGCAGCCACAAAGCATGGAGTGTCTCATGGTTGGATATGGTGAATACAACAAAGGATACAAGCTATTTTACACAACTACTAGCAAAACGTTTTTTGAAAGAAGTGTCAAATTCGAAGAAGAGCCAATTCCAGACTTTGAACTTGCACCGGGGGATTGCTCCTCTCCTCAACCATTCGAAGATGTAAGTGATCACAAATGCTCTATTTTTTCTGATAATTCTGATATGAATGTTGCTAAATATGAAATTTCTGTATATGAATCACCATCTAGGCCCAAATGGGCTGAAAAAATTGTGCAAGAAGCTGGAGAACTAGCAGGCAATTCTCAAGATCCTAGGAGAACTAGATCAGAAACTAGTAAGTCTTCATTTGCTAGTGATAGTGCTCTTGATGAGAACTGTTACATGCTCATCATTTCTGACCCACATACATATCAGCAAGCTTGTATATACCCAATATGGAATTCAGCAATGGAATATGAGCTTCAGTCCCTCCAAGAGAACAATACATGGGAATTGGTTCCCCTTCCTCCCAAGAGGAAAGTTGTTCAATGTAAATGGGTCTACCGGACCAAAATTGCTGCTGATGTTTCTGATATAAAACAAAAGGCTGGGTTACTGGCTAAGGGATATTCTTAGGCCCATGGAGTTGATTACAAAAATACCTTTGCACCGGTTGCAAAGATGGACTCAATTAGACTAGTTCTTGCACTAACAGCTAGTAAGTGTTGGGAGGTTTAGCACATGGATGTAAAGAGTGCTTTCTTGCATAGTGAACTACAGGAGGAGATCTATATGCAGGAGCATGAATGTTTCCAAGAGGATCCTTCATTGGTATGCAGGATGAAAAAATCACTGTATGGACTCAAGAAAGCCCCCAGGGCTTAGTATGCAAAAATGGATGCTTTCTTGCTTTCAATTGGCTTCACAAGATGCAAATATGACCCTAATGTGTATTTGCAGAAAAATGATGTTAACTTACAGGTAATTTTTCTTTATGTTGATGATATTATTATTATAGGTTTCTGCACCAATTCAATTTTCCAAATTAAGAACTCTTTGCATAGTGAATTTGCTATGATAGACCTAGGATTGCTAAGGCAATTCTTAAGCTTAGAAATTGAGAAAAATGGTAAGGGAATCATGTTGAGTCAGCCACAGTATGATTCATACCTGCTGAATAAGTTTAATATGGCTGAGTTTAAGGTAGCCAAGTCTCCCTTTCTCTCTGGTATTAAATTGTATGAATTTGGCAATCCCCAATGGTGGATATCACACTCTACAGGCAACTAGTGGGCAGCCTGGTCTACGTCACTCATACAAGACCTGATTTGTCTTATGCTGTGAGTTCTATAGCAAGAAACATGTGCCATCCACATGAGATCCATTGGAAGGATGCTAAGAGGATTCTTCAATATGTCCAGGGAACTAAGAAGTTCAGAGTGCACTACATAGTTGGTTCCTCACTTCAACTAGTTGGATTTTCTGATTCAGATTGGGATAGTGATCCAATTGACAAAAAGTCAAAATCAGGTTTTGTCTTCATGTTTGTTGAGGGTCCTATTTTATGTTCAAGTAAGAAACAACACACCATATCACTTTCATCAGCAGAGGCCGAATACAGGGCAGCAGTTAATGATGCAACTCGGTGTGTTTGGTTGCAGGGAATTCTTCAGGAGTTTGGTGTCAAAATTGATTCTCCAACCAACATTTGGGTGGATAATCAGAGTGTGATCAAGATATCTACTGAGCTAGTACAAATGAATAGGACAAAGAACATATATATTCACATGTATTACATTTGGGGCTTAGTGCATGACAGGGTGATCTCACTGCAGTATTGCCCATCCACCGAGAAAACTTTCGACATTTTTACCAAGGATTTCACTAAGAAGACCTTCACTTACCTGAGATATTTTATTGGGGTGAGTGAAGGATGGTAATTTGTTTTTATATCATTGCAGGCCCATCCCCATTTCCATTCTTGAGGGGAGGTTTTTCCCATGTGGTTTTCCTTCTTTCCTCGGTTTCACATGGACAAATAAAAAATTGAAATTTCTGATTATGTACTTGAGGTGACTTGAGCCATTGTTGCCAAGGCCTTCATCATTTTGTGAGCATACTTAGTTGTTGGATTAAGGGATTTTGTTAGAATAGTAATCTATCATTAATACCTTAGTTACACTAATTAGTCAATTTTATTTCCTTTTAAGCTTTAATACACTATGAGGTGGACTAGGGGTGCTTAGGTGGACATATGCCATGTCAAGATGAGGGTCTATGACCCACATGGGTAATCCATCTTATTCATCCAGCCACATATGCACAGACATCATTTTTAGTGTGCTCCCATTCATTGAATGTGGACAAACAAGTTGACTTGGGGCGCTAGAATGGGATTTTGCCCAAATTTGGCTTGATTTGGTGCAATTAATGTTGCATTGAGAGTCTAAACCATCCAGTTTTCAACACCCACACTGTAAAAGGTGTAATCATTGACCCAAAACACATTATCCATGCCAATTCAGCAATTCATGGCCATTTGGAGAGATTTGGGATGAGATTGGCCCACCTAGGGGGTTTGATGCCAATTTGGCAATTTTGGGATTTTTGCTCACAATTGGCTTCCAAATCCATTCAAAACTCTTATGATGTATTTATAAACCTGTTAATAACAATTTCAAAGTTATAAATTCCAAAATTATCTTGTTTTCGACTATCATTGTGTGTAATTTAACTATAATTTAATAGTTTTTGCTAAATCTTGCAACCAAATTTGATTTGTGAACCTCACTAACGCTCATAGATTCTCTTGTGGTTCGAATTAATCACTTGATGGTTTGAATTTCTCATATTTATACCATGTCTAATAACATTTAGCATCATAACATCATAACCATATGTAAAAGGATCACTAAAATATAGACAAGTACACCCACACAAAAGAACACAAATACTTATCTTGGGAAACCCTCATGGGGAAGAAAACCCAGGAAAAATTCCTCTGTATAAGATGTACCAAAAGTACAATACAAGTCCCCAGAAATGTGAACCTTCCTCTAGAAGATATATATATATATCTCTCTCACCTATGTGCTATACACAAGTGAGTGTGTTCAAATGAGGAACACGACTCCTCTATTTATACTCTTTTTGTTACTTGACTTTTAACCTAACAATTTGGCCCCACTTAACTGAATAGGACGACTTCACTTAGGAAGACTCAATACAATATTATATTATATTCATTGGGGTACTTACAATGGAGGATTTACCTCATGACTCTATGATGACCATTTCCAACAGAACATCTCGACAGAGGAATAATAACATCTCCCTTGGGTTACATCAACAAAATACATTTAGAATATCCTTTGAAGTTACAATATTCAACACCAGTTACTCTGATTACATAAATTCCCACAATTCTAAATTTAAATATGTTGACTTCACGTTTATAGCTTCCTTTGATATGTTGGAGCAGAAGGTCTTTGGTGCAAAATAATTGTTGATATTCAGGAACTAGTCTCTCCAACATACAGTTCTTAATATTTGTTGGTATCCAGAACAAGATTCAGTTAGCCTTTCATCTTGTTAGCATGAGATATTTATTTGGATGATTTTTTTCTATTTTTCTTGGTGATATCATGACTATAGAATATTGTATAGCTTCTCAAAACATTTTTCTGTAAAGATACACACCCATTGTCCATTTATAAATTGAAAGGTTGCAGGTGGTGTTTCTTGGAACATTATCATTATTTTGGGTAATGAGACAATAATATTATAGTGAAAACAAAGTCGAGTTGGAACAACGTGAAGGAATTTGATCAAGCAAAGCATCATCTACTTATGTGGCTCAAATAATCGACATTAACATTTTTAAAGGTTAATTCAACTTCATCATTTTCGTTTATAAAACAATTATTTTTTTAATTTTTTTTTCTCTTTTGTTCAAATTTGTAATTCTAAAATTTCTATTGGCTTAAGTTGTTTGTAAATGGGTGCATTATCGATTGAGACTAAGACTCTTTCATGTACTGAGTTGGAGTCTTGGTTGCTGAGTTTGTTTTTAAGTTGCAAGAAGCCCTTCACTATTTGAGTTTTTATTTTGTTTCAATGGATAGAATCAATGAATTGGTAGAGTTTTTGAACACTCTACTTCTATCTTATGTCAATAACAATGTCATGATTGAAAATAGCGCTCTCACTCACATTTAATATTGTGTAAAAAAATCACAAGACACTCTTGAGTTTCTACAGCTTGAGTCATAGCTCCTACAAGAAGAAACACATTATGAACTTGTTCATGTTCAGAACAATCCTCTTTATGATTGTTTTCAGTAGGCTACACATAATGATGCCACTACAGAAGAACATAAGAAAATCAGTGGTCCCACTTCAAATGCAGATCCAAATGAATATGAAGTTATGCATACAAAGGTTCTACTTGTATTTCTCAATCCCATCATCAAACCTTGGAAAGAGATCACCCACAACAAGTACAAAATCAGTCTTGGATATGTCAAGGAAGTGATGGTTCACATTCCATATTACTCCAAGACAATACAATTTCAAAGTGCTAGATTCTTAAAAGAAATTTCATATTCAGTTCAGAGTTTGAAATGCCAACATTATGATCAAGTTGGCCATATGAGATATCAATGTTTTGATATTCATCCTTGTAAGCATTGTGGAAAGAAAACCCATTCTTTAGATAGATTTTTCATTCTAGAGAAACCTATAAGAGAGGAGAGTCACTACAGGGGGATCACTTCTTGGAAATGGTCATCAGCAAGCAAGAATATTTATAATTCATATTGAATATTTTGTTCTCGAGTGATGACACATATTATAGTTTAGACATTCTCTTTTCTTCACCTTATTCTTAACAAGGGGTATAACTAATAGTCAGAAAAAAGCAAGTGAGAGGAAGCAAGTGAGAGCAAGCTATCGAGAACAAGTGATCATCGACTAGTTCCAATAGAAAAAACCTTCTGCCAATTACCAAAGCCTTGAGCCAAAGACACCTAGCTAGAGTCAAAGCTACAACACTAAACCAAAGTCAGATCCATGTTCCACTGAGATCCATTTGGTTTTGGTTATCCTAAAACCACCCATTTAGTAGAATGAATAGATTTCTACTAGCTTTTGGAATTTTCCAAGAACCTCTAAGCTTCATATCCAAGTTCCAAATTTCATGGTCATAATTGAACTACCATTGAGTAAAAGAATTAAAATGTTTTCTATAAATTAGAATGTTCTAGGAACTACTGATCGAAAACCCGAGTTAATGCCGAGTTCTAGAGAACCGCTAAGCCATAATCGGATTTGTTGCCAAGTTCTAGAGTTTGTGGTCTACTTTAAATCAACTTAAATCAACTCTTTTCTTGGACTCATATCTACCCCTTTGTATTAAGGGGGGAATTGTTGGAACCTAATCCATCATGTTAAGTGAAGAGGAATAGTCTTGAGGAATCCAAGGGACAACTTGGAAAATGAAACAAAGTGTCACCTTGAGTTTTATTTATATGTAGATATCTTAATGAAATAAAATTAAGCTTTCACATATATTTTATGTATTTCAATGTCTTTGTGTTTAGTAAATTGTCTATCTTCCATAGAGGGAATCTAACAAATACAAAAAATAGTTGTTGTAACCTCGCCGTACAACTTGTAAATATTAAAATTGTAGCATGCTGCAATCTAAAACTAGTTAAAGATGGGACCTAGATCCAAAATATTGACTCTAAAATGGTCGACTATAGCTAGAGTCTTTATAAGATAAATATTATAACTTGTGTACTGACAAATAAATTAGCTTAGAAATAAAGAAAAATTTCGAAGCATTTCAATTACAACATAAACTTAAATTCAGCCCATGGTGTCCAAAGCACCTATGACCTACAGATGAGGCTAAGAAAAAAGGGTCATGAGTGACCTTTATTCTATATTTCATGTTTCAATGCGTCTTACATGGGTGATGAATAAGGTGAGCCAACTAATGAGTCATGTGAAATGGAGAGTATAAATTATTGAAAGCTTGGTTGTTTCTCTATCCCTAAATAATGGAATTTGTCTTGTAGCTCTTTAATATTTGTTACTTATTCCTCAAGCTTTTCCTTTTGTCTTTCCTCATCAACCTCCATAAGTACCAACTTTCCCTTTTGTTTGGCTAGTTAGGATTTCATCATAATTAGTTTACTTTGGATTCCCAATCATAACATGTACTACATGATCTTTATTATTCACTAATAAAAGAAAATTATAACATATGCTCATCATGTTATACTATAACATATTTCCTAATTCTAGGAATACACATTTTCATATAACTATATTAAAAAATACATCCAAATATGAGTTATAAGAGCAATCAAAATATAAGTACCTATCTTTTATTTTTTTTTGTGGGATCCCTATTTGTCTTTGCATCCTTGTAGAGATTACTGGAGTCCTTTTTCTTTTCTTTTAACAGAATCTCACTACAAATTGGATCTTGACAATTTCTTAATCATGTAATCACTAGTGTACTAAAGGAAAAACTGATTTCGACAGTCATCATATTTTGTATTCCTTTTCTCCTAATCGTTGGAAGAGTTATTTATTGGAGGTTCATCTTATGTAGCAGTAGAAGCATGAAGTCTAACTTTGAGCTTTTGTCTTGGCTTTGCTTGGCCCTCTCTTGCATAGTGACCCTTCTTATTGCAGTTGTAGAACTTTATATTTGACTTATCAAAGTTCATGTTGTGTTCCTTCTCCTTTTGATGATAAAACTTCCTCCAGGAGAAATATTTATTTCCTCTCTTCATACTTGCCTCAAGAGAAAAGTTTTATTATTTGGAAGAAGTAGCCTTGCTTTGGATTCACCCTTACTCTTGGAGGAAATCATTCCACAATCTCTCAAAGTTAGGTTGTTCATATCAACCATTTACGAAAGCTAGGAATGTCTCCCATGAAGGTGGAATACCATCAACAATAGTCTGAATGAGATCATCCTCATCCACCACTACTACAATTCTTGTGAGTTGATCTATTATATGAGAGATATTTGTGAAGAATTCCATTGTCTTTTCCTTCTCCATATTCATATTTCGAAGATTTTTCTTCAATGCCCTCTTATAACTTGGAGCCTTCTTCTCATAGAGGTTTGTCAAAGTATCGAAGCATTCCTTTGCAGTATTCAATGTAATAGTCATCGGCATCAAGTTGTTTTTCACCAAATCATAAATGATCTTCTTGGATTTATCTTGGTTTTTCTTGAAAGTAATGTGCCTTCCATTTGAGGTAGGCTCTTCCACAATGTTGGATACGTATCCATCTAAGTCATGATCTTCCAAGATGTTCAGGATCTTGGCCTTCCAAGCATTGAAATTTGAGGTTCCTTCAAGTCGGTCTCATGGAAATTGAAGTCAGTGATATTCAAGTAATGTGATTAAATTCTTAGGATCTATGTAGGATCAAGCTTGCTTTACAAAATGTAGCTCCTTCATGCCCTGAGCTCTCATACCATGTTGAATTTTTTTGGTTGTACTTTGATCTTTAATCTTTAAATGTAGAATTGTTGAGTACTTGAAACAATTTGAGCATTCATACACATAAGCAATCACACATAACACAATATGTACCCTAGGGAAAACCCTCAAAACAATGAGGGAGAAAAACCCTAGCAAATCTCCGAATTATAATACATATAGATAGTAGATAATGTCTTTTACAATAGCACATTTCTTTCGGTACCCCAGATGCAAGATAAGAGAGAATCAACACCCCAGATGTTATCACGGAGAAAGAGATAAAAGAGATGGAAGGAGGTTATTAGCAGTATTCCCATCATACAATTACACTCACACTATTTTCAATTGGGAACTCTTTCCTCTTAACCACTCTTCTTTTCAACACTGAAGATCAAACCTTGCACACCACTTCACATTTTTTGTACTGGTAGAAAAACCCTGCACACTGATCCTCCCTTTTGCCTTCGATGCTAGTAAACTAGGGAACCAGAATGAGTTTATGACTCAACCAAGGCGGATATATTTATTGATTATATTTATATTGAACTCAAACATTAGCTGGAGACTAAATCATTCAATTAGATAGGTAACTTAAGTGCCGTCTTTTAGTTGAACTAAATTATTTCCATGGAAATCACTTTAGCTAAATAGATCTTATTTATTAACACTTTAGTTAACTCCTTTAACTGAAGTCTTACTTGATTACATCACTGAAGTAAATACACCTAGTTTTCTTTATTTAACTAAACCTTGCATTGTTAATATAAGTTAACAAACTTAGTTCTCTCCACATTAATTGAAGTCAATCACATGTGTTGTTCGAATTCTCTATTTAACTGAAGTTAATTACCATCAACAATTTGAATTCTCTATCTCTATGGATGCTATCTTTTATGTCTCTTATTTTATGTACATGATCCATATGTGATCACTTTTATCTATCATAACAATTATACTAAGGATATTTTTCCGTTGATGTGTTCATATCATTATATTATTCATCCCAAGTGATCTTA
The DNA here is from genome assembly GCA_001517045.1 of Pseudotsuga menziesii. NCBI lineage: Eukaryota > Viridiplantae > Streptophyta > Pinopsida > Pinales > Pinaceae > Pseudotsuga > Pseudotsuga menziesii. Next base: position 178,435 of record LPNX010272477.1, on the reverse strand, counting down.
TGCTAAAGTAATTCACTCCAGAGGTGATAAGTCTCTAGAGAATACCTAATATATGTACCATGGTTAGTATAATGTCACACATCAACATGATTTAACTAGAAAATCATTTCCTCTGCACATGAGAACCACCTCAACACATGAGGCCCACCTCAAGACATGAGGATCCGACTTGGTACATAAGTCATTATCCTTGTATGACAAGATTCTACAACATCATCACTTTGATATATTAAAGTATTCACCTCAACACATGAGAATTAAACTTTACACATAAGTATTAGTCATTCTTGGGGCTAACCAAAGAATTTTACTCCAAGTTTCCTAAGTCCAACTCAGGATCCCTGATACCTCAACATAAGAGGCCCAATCCTGGTGCAAAAGATTAGCTTGGAGAACCACTTGTGTTGCTGTAAATTTAGCAAAAATCACATACATTATTTTTACTTGAACAATCCTTGAAACTTATAGATGGCCTTCCATCACCATATATAACTTTCATACTAAATTTCCTTCCTATGGAGAAAATATACAATTGGAAGTACTGTACCAAATTAGAACATCACTGCAGTTTTTTATCTTGACAAGGTTAGACTTTAGTTTTCCAATGAAAGCATCCCAGATCCTATTGTCCTCCCCACAAAACCTCAACTAAGTATCCGCCAACCAACCATGCATCCAAATATCCCTTCCATTTATAACTTTTATATGATTGGGGAGAAAATACCCTTCTCTTGCAAATAAATAACCATACTTGAGGAAGAATATGACTATCACCACATTCAACCGGAAGGATCAACTCCCAACCAAACAATAAGTCCATTTCCAACCTTTCAGGCAAGCCCATCCCATATAAGACTCAAGGCTTGAACAACGACCTTCCATATTTTTGACACATCACTAATAGGTTTATAAGGATTTCTTATCCATTCTATAAATTTTAAAGGAAACATATAATTGCGTTTAACAACATCCAACCACATCCCATTTACAACTAGCAGTTGCCAGATACTTTTTTCCACTAGGTATTTTGAAAAGGGGATCAAACCTTTTACACCCCAACCACCTAATTCCTTTAGGAGAGAAACATAATTCCATTTAGTCCACTCAAAACCTCTTTTCTCAAATTTACCAGACCAAAAGAATATCACGATAAGAGAAGAAATCTTATATGCATCAACACAATTCATCAAAGTCAGTTTGCCTCCTTTAGAAATAAAACACAAGTACCAATTGGAAATCCTCTATTCACATTTTTTAATCAACCATTCTCAATCTTTTATCCCATAATATATATTTTGTATACTTAAATCCATTTGCAAAGTTGGATGCAATAAAACCAAGCATGGACTTGTATTCCTCTCTTTCTACATCTTTCATTCATGCCATGTGAAAAAAGATTTACCTGGATCAACTTTCATCATCGTAGCATTAGAAAACATTTCTAATATATCTACCAACTTCTCAATATCACTTCTTGATTCGTCACAAAAAATAGACGTGTGACATGAAACAAACCCCCAACATAGATGCCCTTGAAACTTCCATTTTATTTTTCCTACATAATATCTCTACTAAGGCCTTTAACTACTAGAATAAAGAGAATAGGTGAGAACACACAACACTATATTAGTCCTCTTCTATGTCGACAAAAAGGAGAGGTTGTTCCATTAATCAAGACCAAGAAGAAAAATAAAGATAAACAACCCATTATCTAGTTAATATAAGAATTACAAAACCCTACCTGAGATAGAATCATCCTCAAATAGACCCAACTTTCATGGTCATAATATTTGGAGAGGTCCATTTTTACAGCATCTTCTTTTATATTTTATATTTTTATCAAATGTATTCCCTCTCGCGACACCTCTACAACTTCATGAATGTGATGCCCTACTAGAAAACCAGATTTTCCATTTGAAATAAAGGAGGATAAAATTACTTTTATCCTTCTCTCAATAATATTTGCAATAATATTGTAAATACTGTTACACAGAGAAATAGGTTGGAAGTCATTAAAATTTTTAGGAACATCCAATTTGGGAATTTAGGATATAAAATTTGAATTGAATTCCCCTAGAATAGAACCCTTCTTTATGGAATATTCAATTACTCTAATAAAGTCTTATTCAACTATCTCCTTCATCTGTAAGAAAATTTCTATAGTCATCCTATCAAGACCTAGGTTTTTTTCTTTCTTTAAACTATGCAACACTTCCTCCAACTCTGCACTTGAGACTTCCTCCATTAAGGCAATGTTATCCTCCTTATTCATGAAAATGGGATAAATATTTAGAATGCTAACTGCATTGTTAAGAAACATAATTTCTTAATTTTACCTCACATAAATTATCAACCAGGGTCAGTAAACTAATGAGATCGCATGCAAAGTATATGCAGAGCTAAGATATCAAATAGTTTCTAACACTCTAAACTATGGTCATAATTGGTTTTATTGAGTGGACACTTCCAAAGACCAAGTTATAACTATGGAGTAATATATTGCATGCCAACAAACACAACTCCATATTTAACAAGAATAATCATGTGAATGTGAACATCATAGCGACTTCAGGGAGTTCCAACAGTCTATGTAGCTAGTTCAACAATAGGAAATAAAAGCACACATTGCATGAAAAGTAAACCAAACTTTGCAGTAAAGTAAAAGTAGGTCATTGAAAGGAAATTGGTTCAGGTTATGTGATATTGAAAACTTTGCATGGTATGATTGCTTTGTGAAAGGTGTTAAATATAACATAGCTACGAGAGCCATTCTCAGGGAGGATGGTAGCCTAGTCAGTTAACTAGGATTCTTGATTAGTGAACCTAGCAAAGTAAGTCCATAGAAGGTAACCTAGGGCCATCAACTGTCTCTTGAATTTCTTGTTCTGGGAACAAGTAGGTTGATGCCATGAAAAATTCCCTAGATTGTGGTTAGGACGCCTATATGTCTCCAGGGTATTCTGGTTTGGGAACAGAAATTTTCTTGGACATGAAGTCCAAGCAAATATTGCAGGTTGAGATAGATTTTTTGGTTTGGTACCCGAAATATTCTTGGTCTGGGACCAATAAATTCCTGTAGGTACATACATGGTCATTTAATCATGTGGATATTGGTCAATTGAACAAGATGATTGTGTGTGATACCATATTCTCTTAAATGGTTATTTCTAGGTTGTTTCTCAAAGTACTAACCACCCCTTGATGATGTCCCTAGTACTTGACCTTTAGGAGTAGTGTGGAGGACCAGATGAACACTTCATCTAGTTTGGAACTTCCTTATACGATGATGATAAAACTCATAGTTATTGTATAATGCACATGTGGACAATATTCCTCGAGAGAGAAAGAGTAAAAATCCTTGGTCTTGTTTCCCCACTTTCATGTTACAACTTGGTCTTGTGGGTAAATAGGTTGTTTCCCCACCTTGATGGCACACCTTGGTCTTGTGAGTAAAATAATTTTCTTCCCACCTTGATGTGACCTCTCTTGTTGAATTATGGACTTATGGTTCTGTATTGGTCTTAGCACCTTCTTGGTTGTGGTACCTTAACCCTCTTTCTATGATGACTTAACTTTTATTGTTTTAATTTTTGTATAACCACTTGAACTTTGAACCTTACTTAGTCAACTTAATAATATTTTTTTATGTTGTGATTAGTAATCCTCCTAAAAGTTTGGGGATTGACGTGACCCTTCTAGAAGGAATTTCAAGATATAAATTAAGTGATAAACTTCATTTTGAAGTATGTCTTGACAAGAGAGAAGCATAGATCCAATTCTTTGTCTTCTCTAGGGTTCGTTGCTATTGGTTTTGCTTGACATCTTGGGTCTTTACTACTATTGGGATGTGACATATATGATTTCTTTGTACTGGCCCATGAATTACTTGCTTCTATTTGAGCAAGTCGTGGCCACCATACTATTGGTTAAACTTAGCCATGACCTAGGTGTGTTGTTTGTGTTGAAATATGGCCTCTTTGTTGACTGCTAGACTCATCCATGAAATTTTTCTAGTTTGTGTATTAAGTTTGCCACCCTTGTTGCATTCCCATAATTGAGTCATGATCTCTTGTTTCTAGTAGAGTTAGGTCATGACCTATTTATGCTATTAGAGTTGGTCAATAACCCAATTATTGCTAGGGTTGTGACCTCTTGTATACTATTGGATTGATCAATGAATTGTGTTTATCCTTGATTGAGCCATGATATGGTTGTTCAGTTGGGTCATTAACTTGGGGTTTTCCTAGACTGATCTCTATCCTGATAGGTCTATCTGGAGCTAAGTCCCGACATCCTCATACTAGTTTGTGACCTTTGTGTTAGGTCCTATGCTAGGTCGTGACCCTTCTACAGATTGTAAATTTGGGATGTGATTTATTTGGTGGGTTTCTAGACTAAACATTGACCTTTGTTGGTTTCCTAAACTAAACCTTGACTTGTATGGGATTCTAAGGATAGGGTTGTGAACCTGTTTGGATTGTTAAGATGGGATTCTAGGATTTAGCAGTGAATCTTTGGGTCCGTTTAACTATATTCCTTTTCCCTTATGAAAGTGTTTCTATATTTTCAAGGGTTTGAATTTTTCATTCTCTTTTGGACTATTTTGATTAAGCATTTTTTAGGTATGTGCCTATTTAAACCTACCCTACTGTTTCTCTCTCAAGTTGTCCAATGTTCCTTTGGTGTTTTGTCTTCAAAAGAACAATATCTAATATACAAGATATATGAGTACATGGAAGGCCTAAACTAGCATTGTACTCCTGTTTTATTTTATATTGTTTCCTAATTTATTTTATAGTATTGTTGTTACTATTTGTTTTCATGTATCTATCAATTGATATCTCAAGGACCAACTTTAACATAGTGAACATTAAGGAGTGTTAAAGTAGAAAGAGATGAAAATTATGTTTTACTTGTATTACAACTATATTGTGTTGTATCTAGCATTGATTTATATTTTAGTTTATGTATTAAAGTATAAATTTGTTAAATTTTCTATCTCAACCCTAACCTAACATAAATTTTAACATGGTATCAAAGCATATGGTTTGTATCTAATTATGTTTTGTAGCCTAATAGAGTCTACAATGATCCTAATACAAGTGTTTCATCATTTCCAAACTAACAGTAAGTATTAAATTGAGCACATAGATCTGTGGACAAACACACAACTCACATGATAGATCACACAATCTACTCAGTTATTGAAGAATGAAACAGTGCAAAAATGGCTTGCAGCTATGAATGCTTTTCATTAATCAAAGAGTAATTAGATAGATAATTACAATGAAGTACAATGGATTTAATAGCCACAAGCAATTCGAATCCACATGAGGAAGTTCAAATTGATTAGACTCTACTTGACTGTAGGTAACCAAGACCTTGTCTAAATCACTATCGAAGGACTCAATAGTTAACTGACCTTGTCTAAACCATAACCGGAGTTCATCGGAGCTCTAAAACATAACTCAAGTGTTACATTCAGTGTTGACTAAGGTTAACTGATAGTGGTAGGTGAGAAATATGCCCCACATGTGTTCAGTCAAGTAAACCTAGCACTAAATGAATGTAGAGGACTAGAACTGAATGTAACTGACTCCTAACTTAGCTTGACTAGTCATTAACTGAAGTGAACTGACCTTGGTTGGTTTCGGCACTCCCAATGGCTTCCTAAATTGTAGGGATTGGTCTAGAAGGCTCCTAAACTGATGCAATCAAGTGCAATCAGTGGTAGTGAGCCTCAATTAGTGTTCCCCACACTTTAATAACTGAAACATGTGCCCCAATTATGTCAAGTGGACTCAATGGTGTTAATGATTATAAATAGACTGGATGGACTCCCGATTTAGACATATGACCAAATTTGGACAAGGGACGATTAATAATCCTAAAACCCCCCCTGAATGCTAACTTGGACAATCTTTGGGCCCTGGTAACTAAGACCATAGGTCACCCATTACATCAAGTAAAGTAAAGTAACTGCTCAAAAACAAGGTGCTGGGGAAAAACCACATGGGAAAAAATCCCCCCCTCTAATTGAGCAGGTAGAATCAGGATCAATCTGGTTCATCTGTGTATAGGTATCCTAGGGCCTGGAATGTGAACCTATCCATCATTATGTCTCGAGGAATCTTCCTCTTTGGAAGAAGAATGATATGCTCAACTAAATCAGAAATATAGACAGCTGCCGGATGAAGACTGGACCCATGTAGAGCAATTGAAGTCAATTGAAAAGTGAGAAAAGGTTCTTGAGAATTCATAGAATGTGAGGAACAATAAAGAAAATGATATGTTGCATCCATGAATAGAAAACCATGAGTGGTAATAACAGCCTCAAGTGTTAGGAGCAGGTGTCCAGGCAGATGCAGAAAATATTCCTCTTTACTAGTTCTGTGAGGAGATGAGCATGTGATCAATGGTAGAGAAGCACTGGGACTGTTGAGAGCGAATGCTTGAGCTCCATAGTATGATATAGCTTCTAAAATAGATAATGAATCACATAATAAAATATCAGCAACCTCATATGAGGAAACTAACACCAAATCCCCATCAGCAGTTTTGAAGAGAAAGTGCGGTACTTGATTTTTCACACCGGAATCGGTGAGAGCAGCTACAAGCATGAATTCAGGATTTTGGATTTTAAAATATGAACCAAATAATATCAGATCAAAAATTAAATCAGATCTAAATAGTTTCAAAACAGATCCAAAACTATGAAATGGAATCAAATCCTCAGCAACGGTTTTGTAGGAGACTTGTGGTACTTGTTTCTTCACACCGTTGATGAGAACAACTACAAGTGGTACTGAAAGATTATGAATTTGATATATTAAACCAAGAAATATCAGATCAGATCTAAATAATATCATATCAGATCCAATAAGGTTAATATCAGATTCAAATAAATGGTTAACCGAGACGGTGGATGCATAGTTTTCTTCTTCTTCAAAATTTTGAATTTTGGTGCATGCAATCCTGCAGGAATTTGCTGGAAAATATAGATCATGAGGAGTGAATGGATCACTCTGGTAATCTGATATTTCTTCCAAAATATCCAAGGTATCACATAGTTTCACACCAGTAGCAACATTAGAGGGAGAAAAATCAAATTTCTCTTCACTATCGGAAGCAATTACTAGTAAATTTTGCACAGAATTTAAAGGAAAATCACCGGTGAATGTTTGCATGGAAGTGCAGCAGAATTTTTCTTCAATATCAGAAATTTGAATTTCTTCTTCTATTTCAGAAATATGAGAATATGAGATATCAGAGATCTCATGAACTTCTAGAGCATCAGGAGAAGGAGTCACCGCATGGAGACTGTCTTCAATTTGAATTGACTGTGTAGAAGCTTCTGCATCTTCTTTATCTTGAACAACTTCATCAGAGAGAGTGGAGGTCAATATTTTTGGATCAAGGATGCTTATGGTGCTGGATGTGCTCTCTAAAGTGATATTATGATCCTCATAAATCATTCCAAAGGTTCTGTCCAATCTTGTCCAGAGTTCCTTCAGGTTTTCAATAGATCTAATGAGGTAGCGCAAGCTAGGAGAAAGACCTGTTGCTATTGTTACAAAAGATCTCTCACTTTTATTCAGCCAGTTAATCTTACTAATGTGGAAATTGAACCCAGTGATAGAACAATAACACTCACAACAATTATCAATTGTACATGCAAAATCACTCACAAAAGAGACTGAATATGGAGCTGAACACTAAACTGTATTAACTCAGTGTACAATAGCCAACCCTGTAATAACATAGGCTGCTGCATTAAATAATTACATAAGGGATTCTAATGCATGAGGAGGAAATTCGAATCTAGTCAAAAGCAGGCTTACTTAAATTAAGCAATTCCCCCATAGGTGCATAAAGTAGTTTCCAAATCAGCTAAGGAGCTCATGAATTGGAAAAAGCACTTAGGCAAGCTAAAAGGTGATGGAAGGAAAACTCATACATGCTTTTCATAGGAGAAAAGAGTGGAGGATGTGGAGGACAAAAACCTAGTTAACCTCACCTAGTAAAACTTTCCCAATTGCCTTAAAGCACTGAAAAAGCAGGCAATAAAGCAGAAAAAGCAGAAGGGTGCCTAGGAGGCCAGGAATAAAGTAGATTTGATTCCTTGAGGTTTCCCAAGTGCTCCATGAGTCAAAATAGGCAATTTTGACCATTATGGATAGGTAGATGACAACTTGCATAAGGTGGAATCATGAAACTAGGCAAATAAGACAAAAGTGATTAATTTAATGTCTAAGGTAGCTAACTATGGGTTGATTATTCTAACAACTAAAACACTCTTTACCGAGTCCAATAGACACCTGACAAAGACCTTGTCTCATCAGAGATGAAATCATTTCGAAGTTGTACCTGCAAAACAAAAAAATGATCCAGTAGGAGATCTGAGGAGGAGAAGTGCCTTGTCCGCCGAGGCTCTGATACCATATTAAATTAAGCACATAGATCTATGGACAAACACACAACTCACATGATATATCACACAATTTACTCAGTTATTGAAGAATGAAACAGTGCAAAAATGGCTTGCAGCTGTGAATGCTTTTCATTAATCAAAGAGTAATTAGATAGATAATTACAATGAAGTACAATGGCTTTAATAGCCATAATCAATTCGAATCCACATGAGGAAGTTCGAATTTATTCGACTCTACTTGACTGTAGGTAACCAAGACCTTGTCTAAATCACTATCGGAGGACTCAATAGTTAACTGACCTTGTCTAAACCATAACCGGAGTTCATTGGAGCTCTAAAACATAACTCAAGTGTTACATTCAGTGTTGACTAAGGTTAACTGATAGCGGTAGGTGAGAAATGCATCCCACATGTGTTCAATCAAGTAAACCTAGCGCTAACTGAATGTAGAGGACTAGAACTGAATGTAACTGACTCCTAACTTAGCTTGACTAGTCATTAACTGAAGTGAACTGACCTTGGTTGGTTTCGGCACTCCCGGTGGCTTCCTAAATTGTAGGGATTGGTCTAGGAGTCTCCTAAACTGATGCAATCAAGTGCAATTAGTGCCAGTGAGCCTCAATTAGTGTTCCCCACACTTTAATAACTGAAAGATGTGCCCCACTTAGGTCAAGTGGACTCAATGGTGTTAATGACTATAAATACACTGGATGGACTCCCGATTTAGACATATGACCAAATTTGGACAAGGGAGGATTAATAATCCTAACAGTAAGGGTTTGAACTTCATTAATCTTTGCCATAGGGATTTATTAGCTATCAAAGTAAAAAAATTGGTAAATATCTGTTATTTACACAGTTGGATGACCTCTTTAATTAACTCGATTTAAAATCAATGTTTCTAAGACAACTAAAGAAAGTGATGTGTTTATTTCAGTAGAAATGACATTCTATTCCCTAAGTGTTATACCAAAAAATGGATTTGAAAGGATGTGGACATAATGACCCCTTGAAGAGGTATGCCAATTATATCTAGAAAATATCAGAAGGTTTGACGCAAGCATATTTTTGTGATAAGTAAGAAATCTTAACTATTCGTATGATTGAATCTTGAGTTGTGACTATAATCATGATAATTTCTAGCTGATATTTTTTTTTGTAGAAGAGTTCTTAGGACTCAATGATTAATGTAATTAGAGTTTTCTAAGGAAGTTAGAGTTCATTTATGTTAATGATCATATGTGTTAAACTATCCAGGATTCTGGTATTATAAAAATATACTAACAAATGTGATGATGCATGAGATATGAGAATTATTTTATGCGCATTTAAGAAGTACATGGTCAGGTCTAAAGGAAATTAGTGTAGAGTGATGAAAGCTCAAATATACTTGATCATGTGAACTATAGTTGGAGGAATAAATTAAGAAAGAGAACTCTTTATCCCTACTATATTTGAAGTATCATATTCTACAATAAATCTTACGTAGTGTTGATATTATGCTCTTGATAACATCTAGATAGTTGTATAACAAGGATCCTAAGACCACGTCATCATGTGAAAATGATATTGTATTAGATTTATTTTGTGCTTGTTAACCATTGGATTGAATCTAACTTATTGAAAAAGACACTAAAAAGAAGAGGATGATATGATTTTATCTAAGTTGGAAGTATAGTTCCAGAGGGAGCTGAGTGCTCAAACGCAAAGGGAATAAGATGCTCCACAAGATGTAGAATCATATATTCATCCTTCTATGTGATGATAGAGAGTCAACAAAAGATGATTTCCAAGTATTTGTTATTGATAATTTGTTCCTTTTTTTAGTGGAACAACTGGCAAGATTAGAGATCAAGAGGGAGCTATTTTTTCTCTTCAATCCATAGCAGTGTGGGATTGCAAAAAAGGAAAATAAAGATGTTATCTTCCATCACTCAAGGGATTCTTCCAATGACTCAAATATTGAATTCTATGAGAAATATCACTCAAAGAAGTAGAGCGAGAAGGCCAAGAAGACTTCAATTTATCTCGTTGAGAATCCTATCGAAAGGCTTCAAGGATGCTCTAGTGTGAGACATGTCACTGATTCAGAGTCCTCTACTTATAAGGAGACATCCAAACAACAGTTTTGGTAGGATAAAATATGTAAAGTGATTTTAACCTATCAAAGGAAGTCATTTTCAACTACCAAGCGGATATATGAGATCATTATTCTTGCCGATATGAAGAGCTTTTTTAAGCTCTCAAGAAATATAGTATTTGATGACAGGTCAGAACACATCGAGAGGAGGTATCACTATGTAAAGTACATGGTGTAGTATGTTCTTTCAAGAAAAAAGATTATCAATGTGTTGAATAAGCCACTATCGAATTTCGAGGACTTCTGGGACAAGCTTAGTGTTGCTGATAATGCCTCTCTTCCTGAGAGCGAGTGCTAAATATAGTGTAGCTGCAAGACCCATTCTTAGGGAGGATAGTACCCTAGTCAGTTAACTAGGGCTCCTGTCTAGTGAACCAGTAAGAGTAAGTCCCTAGAATGTACCCTAGGTCCCCCAACAATCTCCTGGGGATCTTGGTTTGGGACCAAGCAGGTTCATGCCATGGAAAAGTCCCTAGCATGTGGCTATGACCCATATATGTCTTTAGGGTATTCTATTCTAGGAAAAACAGTTTCTTGGGCACAAATTCCAAGCAAATCCTATAGGTTGATACCAAGACTTCCTGGTCTAGGACTAGGTAGATTATTGGCCTGGGACCAAGTATTTCCTATAGTTACATACCTGGTCAGTTAACTAGGTCGATCTTGGTCAGTTGACCAAGATGATGATGTGCGATGTCCTATTCTCCTAAATGGTCATTGCTAGGTTATTTCTTAAGGGATTGGCCACCCCTTAATGGTGTCCCTAGTACTTTAATTTTAGGATCAGTGTGGAGGACCAGAGGATCACTTCATCCAATTTGGACCCTCCTTATAAGGTGATGATAAAACTCATAGTTATTGTATGGAACACATGTGGACAATATACCTTGAGAGAGAAAGAGTAAAATTCCTTTCTCTTTTTTATTCACCTTGATAGTACACCTTGGTCTTGTTGGTTAAAGGGTTGTCGCACCACCTTGATGTGACCCCTCTTGTTGAATTATTGACTTATGGTTCCTTATTGGTCCTAAAGCCTTCTTGGTTATGGTAAATTGACCCTCTTGATATGATGAGTTTACTTTTATTTTTTTATTTTTTGTATAACCACTTCACCTTTGATACCCTACTAAGTCAACTTAATATTATTTTTTTATGTTATGATTGGTAATACTCCTAAAAGATTGGGGAGTTATGTGACCCTTCTAGAAGGAATGTCAAGATATAAATTAAGTCCTAAAATACATTTTGAATTATGTCTTCGAAAGAGAGAAGCATAGATCTAATTCTTTTTCGGCTCTAGGGTTCATTGTGGTTGGTTTTGCTTGAAATCTTGGGTCTTTACTACTACTAGAGTTTGGTGCTATTGGGACGTGACATGTATGATGTATTTGGAATGATACCTAATTTCCTTGTTTTTGTTTGAGTGGGTTGTGACCATGATACTACTAGTTAAACTAAGCCATGATGTAGGTGTGTTGTTTGTGTTGAACCATGGCCTCTTTATTAATTGCTTGACTTCGCCGTGACATTTTGGTAGCTATTGGATTAGGGTCGTGACCCTTATTGGATTCCAAGAATTGAGATATGATCTCTTGATTATATTATAGTTAGGCCATGAATTCTTTCTATTGTTAGATTTAGGCCATCACCCTCTTACTGCTAGGGCCATGACCTCTTGTATACTATTGGGTTGATCCATGAGTTTTGTTTCTCCTTGATTGAGCCATGATATAGTTTTTGAGTTGGTTCATTAAATTGGTATTCTCGTAGACTATTTAAGCAATATGATCTTTAGGATCTTATCTGAGAGAATAAAATGCACAACAATAATCACAAGAGACAGAAGACACGAATAATTTTCCTTGGGGAAACCATAAAGGAGAAAACCCCACAACTTCCTCAGAGATAGAATGAGCACCAATAGAAAAAGTAAAACCTGAAACATAAAGATGATCTCCGACAACAGTTGTCTCTTTCTCTGATCCCAAATTCTTCTCTCTCACTCATGCGCCCTAGTAAGTGAGTGTGTGTGTGATAAATAGAGAGGCTCACTATCTATTTATATTCTTTTGTTCACTTAATGTCCACTTCAACATGTCAGCCACACTTAACAATTACTTACTAGGGCCAACATATCTAGGAGAGTGTAATAACCCTAGTGCCCCTCAACTTTGGGGACTTTTCCCTCCGATCAACAAGGACGGTTAACCTTGACTCAATTGTGGGGACTATTGCCCCAAATTACAATGGAGGGTTAACCTCAATGAATTTACATGACTTGTTTACATTATTGAATCTCCTGATAGGAACATCGGGGCATGAAATGACTCAATTACATTACAGATACTTCTCTGAATAAACATAGGGGACAATACATAAAATATACAAGTGAATACATTCCAAAGTTACAAATACATCAACACAAAATGCCCCAAAAGATCCTCCTCCCTCGATAAAAAAACCTTCTATGTCCGGTTAAAAACCCAAAAATTACCATCGACATGAAATAGAATGGTTAAGATACTTACCTCTTCCAATCAATTTGAGAAACGATGGACGGAAGCACTCACAATCACCAATGGAATCTCTCCTCTTTTCACTCCAACTCCCAACTCTCCAAAACTTTTACTATTACCTTCTATTTATAGTAATTTTGGGACTTTTTGTTATTTTATTTTAATTTAATTATTTTTGGATTCCCAAGATAATTTAATAAAGTGGATTTTTATTATTTGTTTATACAGTTTCAATGGAGTTCGCTTTAATATGTTTTTGAGCTTTTAGGTCAAAATTTTGCTTATGGCTATGAATTAAGCTCTGTTTGTCTTTTTCAAGCTTAGAGTGGCAATGAAAAAGTATCGAACGTATTTTTACACTTTTCACATGCTCGTTAAACCCCTAGTAAAAGAGTGTTGAGTCCAATTTTTTGCTTTTTCAGACTCGTAAAAACTGGATTATGGAAAAGGAAACTTGCTATGGAGTTATATTTAAGCTCTTTTCAGTCTCCTTAAAAACACAAAATATTTCCAAGTGAACTTGTTATGTTCATGCTTGTAAAAGTATTAGAACGGTCGACTAGTCGCTGGTAGGTTATATATTTTTCATACTGACTAGGCCTATCTATGAAAAAGGACCCTTTGGAGTTTCCTTGTGTCTTCGTTTAGAATCTCTAAACATGAATGATACTGAGTTCACTTTCATCGGACTCATAAAATCAAATGATGAAAGACCCTATCTAGGAATGAAACCCTCCTTTCTCAGGTTTGTAAAACATATGAGAATGGACTCATCGCTTGATGAACTACAATGAGTCTTTGTTACCCTCTTTGGACTTTTAAAAAATAAAAGAGGCACTCATCTGTTAAGATGGGGAAATTAAGGGAAAGGAGAATGTTTTTCATTTGTATTTATGGTAGTTTATAGTCCAACTTTGAACATGGTACATGTCTACATTTTCATATTTGAACAATTGGGTATTCATCTTGTCTCCGAGTCGATCCACTTTTGTGAGTCACTTGACTCCTTTGAGTCAATTCAAAGAATGCTTTGTCATATTCCTTGCATTACACATGGTTTCAGTATCGTCAAGTCAATACTGCCAAGTCATTTGTCGTGTCGCAAATTGTTCAAAGGATATCTCTTCCAAAAAATAACTCATTAGTAACTATAACTATTCATAAATTCACTCATGTCTGAGTCAGTTTCATCAGTTCAAATCAAATATTGTTCCAAGTTTTGTGTCACTAATGGGGGAATCATCATGGACCTCCTTTGATGAGTCTATTCCCATTGACTTCAACTCATCATCTAGGAATTAGGCCTAGAAACCTAGTCAAGTACATTGAAGCTTGCATGCCCCAATGTCAGGTTTCCTTGCTTTCAACAATAGGTTTTCATTAATGGCCTATGATTGAAAGATTCTATCAAGTGTTCAACTTCAAAACATCTATTCAGACTTGGGAGAATGTACTGGGATACCTTGGGGATCATTGGTATTAATAATGATTTCCCTCACACTTTCTAATAATATACATCAATGACTGGTAATCAAGTGGTTTTTTCCATTTTCAACATCAAAACATCTATTCACATGGTTAGGATCATATTAGTTGAGATTGTAATGATGAACCTGAATGATTAGGCTTCAACGCTATGGTTTCCTATCCTCAGGTTGTGTTTGGAGATTAGTTAGAGTCTTGACATGGATCCACATTATATGCTCAGTGGTTGTGTTCAGTATTTGAGGTCGAGTAACATGGATCTACCTTGTATGTTATGTAGCCATGTTCCACCTCCTACATCAATTATTCATGGATCTACAATATATTTTTAGTAGCCATGGCATGGTCATCATCATGGATCTGCAATGTATTGTTCCGCAGCCATGATTAAGTTGTATAAGTCAGTTACTGGTATTAGGTCAGTTATGATCTCATCTCTCATTTCCTCTATACCATATTGATACCTTACAAACTATTTCACCTATCACTTTCTTCTAGCGTCATACTTTTGGGGGCATTTTGTTGCACTTGAAAATTCCACAGTTACTTGTTTTCCTTTCATAAATCCTAGCCCGAGATTCCTTGGAAACATTTTTTCCATCCCTAGGGAGGGAAACACTTTTCCCCAGTTCTGATAGAGTGTCGATGGTGCTCTGTATAGTGGACTAAAATGCGT
Organism: Pseudotsuga menziesii; assembly: GCA_001517045.1. Classification (NCBI taxonomy): domain Eukaryota; kingdom Viridiplantae; phylum Streptophyta; class Pinopsida; order Pinales; family Pinaceae; genus Pseudotsuga; species Pseudotsuga menziesii. The sequence continues at coordinate 163,187 of LPNX010272477.1, read as the reverse complement.
TGACTCCTATTTGTATTTTGGAGGTAGGTGCAGACAATGCTTCTCCTGGTTGAGCAAAAAGTGTCAGCAGTCTTTCACCTAAAACCGAGTGCGCTAATCAACCAAAAATATAAAAAAATAAAGTTCTAGAAGTTTCCTTGTGAAATCTTCTGTGGAGGCAGTTCCTACTTTCTTGGGAGAGGTGTCATTCTCCTTCCTCACCTATTGGGATCACCTCCTATCCACTTCCTAAGTGAATCTCATGAAATATGTCCTATAAATGAAGCCTTCATGGAGTGAGTAAGGGAGGCCAAATAAAGTATTCTTATGATGTTGGATTGAGATCTGAGTTAAAGGAAACATAGAGTGAGCTTTTATGTGAAGCGATTTTTGTAGGTGTGGAGGATTGTAGATCTATTGTAGAAAATAAAGCCATCAACATCAAGTCTTGGTTATACTTTACTCTCTCTCATTATTAATACAAAAGTGTTCCTCTTTCTTGTATTTAATGTGTTTTAATTGCGGTTAAATATTGTTAGACTCCTTGATCACTAACATAGGTAATTGATTTGTCATGATGCTCTCAGTTTGTGTTTTTGTCTTTTGATCTATTTTGTAGGTATTGAACATTGCAAGGACTTTCAGAACAAGAACAAAAGGACTTAGGTTTGAGGTATGATTTTGGTTTCATATTGTTCAAACTGACTATCTAGGGGAAGGATATTCTACTCTGCTCTTTTGTTCTACACTTGTTCTTTACAAGGTATAGGAATAGCTCTTGTCCGCAAGAGGTGCTAAATTCCTAATAACACTAGTTCTGTGAGGAGATGAGCACGTGATCAAATAGATAGGTAGATAAGCCCCGAGACTGTGGAGAGTGAATGCTTGAGCTCTATAATATAATATAGCTTCATAAATGATCAATGATTAAAAAATTAAAATATCAACAAACTCATAAGAGGAAACTAACATCAAATCCCCAACAACAAGTTTGAAGGATACTTGCGGTACTTGATTTGTCGCACCAAAATTGATGAAACCAGCTACAAGCATGAATAAAGGCTCTTGGAACTTAAAAATTTAACCAAATATAATATCATATCCAAAAAGGTTCATATCATATCCAAAAGTGAGGAATGATATCAAATCCACAACAACAACTTTGAAGGAGACTTGCGGTACTTGATTTTTCACACCAAAATTGATGAGAGAAGGTACAAGCCTTACTAAAAGATATTGAAACTTAAAACCTGAAACAAATAATATAATATTTTATCCAAATAATATCATATCATATCCAAATAGGTTCATATCATATCCAATAGCGTGATCCATCGAGATGGTAGATGCACAATTTTCGCCTTCTTCAAAATTCTGAAAATTGGTGCATGCAATCATGTAGGAATTTACTAGAAGCTCTAGATCAATGAGAGTGAATGGATAAATCCTAAAATATGATATTATTTCCATAATATCCATGCTATTACTTATCTGCACACAAGTAACATCATTATATATAGAGAAATCAAATTCCTCTTCATATTCTGAAACAATCACCGGTAAACTATCCACATAATTTAAAATAGAATAATCACTGGAGAATTTTTGCATAGAATAGAAGGAGAGTTTTTATTCAAAAAAAAAGATTTGAATGTCTTCTTCTATATTATCCATGTGATAATATGAGATATCATATGTCTCATAAACTTCCAGAGCAACAGGAGAAGGAGTCACTCCAAAAAAACTTTCTTCAATTCGAATTGTCTATGTGGAAAATTATTCTTCTTCTTCGTCTTCAACAATTTGCTTTGTTGTAGGAGAGGGCATGAAATCATGATGCTGGATTTTATTTGAAAATTTATCAACAAATAGGATTTAATATTCATCTCCCATATGACTGCTACATCCTCCTGATAAATGGAAAATGATGAAGGATTCACTAGAGGAAACCATGTGATCGGATGCTCTAGAATCTATCAAATAATCCTTCAACGGACTGAGGCATGCATGCAAGGCATGAAATATATCATGTTCTTCATTTTTCTCTCCATCATCAGACATCTAATCACCTTGTGGAAGGGAAATATTGTTCTGTATACAGAGATTTTTCTTCATGCACGAGTCTTCTGAATGAAAACCCCTCATACAATAGTGAAACTTTTTCTTTTCAAACCTTTTCTTCTTCTTGGAGCTCGAAGCTCTTTCAGAAGTCTTATGATTCCCTTTAGGATTCAAAGTAGCTACTTTAGGCTCCTTTCCCTTATATTTCTCTTTATCTTGTGCTTCGGTAAATTCTGTCACTAGTAGGGCTTGATATTTGGAAGTATTGATGACTCCCATCTGGATCAACTTCTCTTTCTCCTGTATTAAGGACTCGACAAAGGAATAAAGTGAGGGCATCTTCCAATTGGGAATGGAAGCTCTTTCGGAATGGAATATTGAGACACATACATAATACTCAGGGCCTAGTTTGTTGAGTATGGAGAGCACATGATGCTCATACTTTATTTCTATTTCGCACTATCTAGATTGAAGTGCAAGAAAATTGAATTTAGTAAAGAATTGTTGGATGGTCTCAAAACTGTTGGTATGTAAGGCAATCAGCTCATTCTCCAGAATGTGTCACCAAAGCTCATATTTCTTTCCAAACAAGACTTCAAGATTCTCCCAAGCTTCCCTGGGAGACCTCAAACCTTCAAGGTGAAAGAGGATATCTATGGATATGTGAGTACATAGATAACCAAAATATTCATCCAAGCGGTTTAGAAAATTGTTTCTCCCAACTAGATGATGGGGCTCAGTCTCCCTTCCAATTATTATCCATAAATAGCCCTTGTTGTGCAAGGAAAACTACATATCTTCCCTCCAATCAACATAATTGAAGGGTGTTAGGATCTGAGGTGTGGAGGGTTGAGAACCCATAATTCTCCTGTTGGAAAAGATAATATCTTCACACAAGCTATGTAGCACTTGTAGAAATTTCATTGCAAAACCAAAATAATTTGCATTATTTTATAATCAAGCCTTCCCTATCAACATGAACAATTTTTCAAGGTTCGTCAGGCTCGCACCGCCACTCTAAATAAATTCAAAGGAAGCAAGGCACTCTTCGTGAGACTTCTATGGAAACCCAACTGCTTCTAGTGTTCAATGGAGAGTAGACAAACTTGAAGTTTGCTTGAGATGGCTCTGATACCATGTTAGAATTGTTGTGTCATTTAGATATTCAAGCAACGATTCCAAATTTGTTATGCAATAAAAGAGGAATGACAATACACACTGAACAAAATGAATCTCATAGGAAACAGATGAGTATATCTCAGATAATTACAATATGATGTTTATTAAAGAATCTAATGTTACAATGGTGTTACATAAGGAGGGATTTGAATTCATTATGGATGAATTTGAATCCACCAATTGACTCTAACTGTATCTGACTGCATGGATAACTAAATATGTCTAAATTACTATTGAATTCCAAGTGGTTAAGTCCAGATGTCTAATTTAGTCAATCCATCAGTTATAATCAGTTAAACCAATCTTACTGCAGTGGTACGTGAGAAGTATATGAGAAATAGAGCCTTACCACATGTATCCATGCATAAATAGCACTAACTAAACTGAATGATAACTAACTGAATGTAACTGAAGAGTAACTAAGCTTAACTAGTTACCAACTCCCAACAACTGAAGGAGGTTTGTGTCGGGACTCCTAGTGGCTCCTAAAATGTAGGGATTGGCCTAGGAGGAACCTAAATGGATGCATGCAAGTGCAGTCAGTCTCATCTAGCCTCTATCAGTTTTCCATACTCTAGTGACTAGTACATGTGACCTCATTAGGACAAGTGGACCCAATGGTACTAGTGGACCCAATAATTAATAAAAGACTCCTAAGTTAGAATAAAATAATCTAATATATAGTTTGGTCAAGGGAGGATTATAAATCCTAACAAACATCTCATAAATCATAGTGCATATCATTTGTAAAGTTGGATAGATAGAGATAGACTTTAAAGAGGAACTACTATAGTGTAATTCTTAAGTTGATTAACAAAGGACAACACCAAGCCAATGCCATAAAAAAAAGCCACCTAGGTATGGCTAGTAAGGGTACACAGATCCAATGGAGGTTGCAGTTATGGGAATCATGATAGAGAATAAAATAAAGGAATCTAAAATTGTAATGATCATATGCCACTGCCATCCAATCAAGAAAATATGCTTACATAAGATGTTAAAATATATACATGCATCACAAAGTATTGATTGCTAGTGTGCCTTGTAAGTCTTGATCTCATGTGAAGAGGTGGTCCCTACCTAAATTGGATGAAAAAACATAGGAAGTTCCATTCTATATATATTGAATGATATACTGATCACTAAAGGTCCAAATATCTAAAATTTCATTGAATGGAAAGGGTTCAAGTTTTTCGCACGTATGTCAATTTTGTGCGAATATAATAAACCCACTTTATAAATTAGGATAAAATATCTAATTAATTTTGATAAATTTCCTACACACTAGCCCAGATAGTTGGCATCCACTTGCACCTCATGGTCAACACTTTCCATATATACCGTAGGAGTGCTTTAATCCTGATTTTGGGTTGATCTTGTCTACTTTATTGACTAGCATAATTAGTAATTTCTCTTTCCTGTAGATTTTGTCTTTTACTGCTTTATTCCATCTTTTCAGTGGATAAGGTAAAGCTAGTCAACTAGGAAACTCCTATCTTATGTTTCCAACCCATCCTCAATGGTTTTCTCTCCATATTCCAGGATTTACATGTTTTTCCATCATACATGACAACTCTTTCATGATTTTTCTAATTCATGAGGTTCTTGACGGATTTGGGAAGTGCTTTAGCCACCTATGGGGGTTTATCATATTTAGTAAGACTATCTTTCTGAGCTTGATGAATTGTCTCCACTATAAGTAAATTTTACCTTTGAGGGATGTACTATTTATGTACACTATTATTCATCATTATTCAATGGAAGGATACACTCCAATATTCATCTCTTCATTCATGTGATTTGGTCTCTATTCTTCTCTCTATTATTCCTGTGTATGCTTGTGAGAATTATCTTAGAAGAAATATATATTTCTTGTGCTTATTCTTATCATCAAGGCTCTATTTAATCATAGCATTAGAGATTATATTTGTACATGGTATTAGAGCACTCCTACAAATTTGTATTTATGCATGTGCATTGATATGAAGATAATGCATTGAATTTTCTTGAAATAATTTATTACTATGAATTCTACTTTTGGGGTGTTGGATATCATATTAAATTTGCATGAGGCACACGTTGTTGGAAAACTCCAAAAATCAAGCTCTAGATTCAATTTTCTGTAGCTAATTATCATTTGTAGAAGTGGTCCTAGTATATTTTGATTTCCCATAGATGGACACAGATTCCAACAACAGGTTATTTCTAGCCTTATCTCATCAACTAAATATTTTTTTTTCATTAGGGCATGTAAGGTCTTGGTTGTGGAGGAGATGAATATGCCTCCTCCATTTCAATGTTTTCAACAACAACCTCTTAATTCTTCCTAGCAAGAGTACAACATTAGGGAATTCAACTCATCTATTCTATTCATAATGGCCAACATGAAGGCTATCATTTGCAAAGGAGAAGCGATTACTGGAACTCCAACTTCTGGTAATTACTAGAATTCCTGTAGAATCCTACCTTAGGGGCACTTTTTGCATGTAATCTGTAAAAATATGAAGTTAAATGAAGAAATTATGAGACAGAGGATTTTTTCCCCATGTAGAAAATTGAGTATTACATGGACATAATCTTCAAAAAAAGTACAATCAATAATTTATAGGTATGGTTTTGAAGCACATTTTTTCATTTTTTTCATAATCATGGTAGTACTATAGGAATTCATGTAGCTTTCAATTTGCAGAATTCCAGTAGCACCACCTTGTTTTTCATATGGACTCATCCTCGAAGTAAATTAGATAATATTCCAGTAGCACCACCTTGTTTTTCATATGGACTCATCCTCGAAGTAAATTAGATAATATGGATTTTTTGTGGGATTGTATCAATATGATTTTATGTAGTTCAATTAGCCTCATACCCCACCACAAAATACCACCATTCTCTAATTAAGGCTTTAGACAACATAGTCGTTTCTTGCATTTTTATGGGAAACAAATAGTGATATGAGTTCTTTGATTTATTTTAATCCATATAACGTTTTTGCCTCTTCAAATACATTGAGAGTTATAAGGAACTTTGATTTGGTTTCTACATTCTCTATGATAAGGCTCTCCATGGAAAAGTTGAAGCCACCTATGGATATTTTTTTGAATGCATATACAAAAGATTCTAATTATATAAGCCAAAGGATGCTTAAGTGGATCATTAGAGGACAAAATCAACATCAACATTCAAACAAGAGTAAAATATTCTATTCAACATGATAAACATTTAAATAACAACAACTAAGTGAATATAGCCCTTGCTTCTTTAGGCCAAGATTAGTAGTACATTCAGTTGGGTAAAAACATTAAACAATTTATAATAGAATTCCAACGATTTAATTGTCAACCCGGAGAGAGCGTAAACTTGTGAGGTACAGAACAAATATATGTGGGGGCAGAGTATTGCTGAACTTAATCTATAACTAAAATTAAAAGTACATAATTGAAATTGAACCTAAGTTATGAAAACAGGAAATTGCATAAATTAACTTGTATGGAAATAAATTTAAATGTAGAAAACATGAAATTGCATAAAATAAACTGGTATAAAGAAAATCAACATTAATTGGTATAAAGCAATTGGCAATAACTGGTGAGCTCATGATAAAATCAATACAACTAATTCATAACCAAGACATCAAAATATGAATAAATTGAACTATCTATTCCAAAATATAAAATCTATTACAACAAGATCAAATCCATGACTATCTAAAAAGATGAACCGGTTCCCTACAACCAAACCACTAGAGAGATCTCTAACCAAAATGAGGAGAGAGCCCTCCTATTTATACATAGATTCAAGATAACTGATCATAATTACAGATCCACTATTCTCTCACTTATCCCTCAAAATCCTCAACAAATAGACAACTCATACCTTCAAATCCTCAACAAATAGACAACTCATCCCTCAAAATTTTCTAACAAACACTGGATGAGATATTCTCTCCACATGTCCATGATCTTCTCCTTGAAGTTAGCTCACATCTAGAAGATGAAATTCGAATCTGAGGCTAGGTGGTCACTTTTGAGCTTGTTAAAGTCTTCAAATACACCTGTAAACATCACCAAACTCACCCAACTTTAAAGTATAATGAAAATATGTTATTTTTCTCAATAACCAACCACAAATTCACTCAAAATACTCAAAAATAAATGATTTGGAAAATGGTAATATAAACCCATATTTATTATGAAAGTGGTGAATATCAATGGTTTTATGGAGGGATAAGATAGGAATAATGTGACAAATGATATATAAAAGGTGAATAAAATGTGGTCTTTTTGCAGCTCAACATACCCCCCAAGTTGACTGTTTGCATGTCCTCATGCAACTATGCATTGATTCTCTTTAAAACTTTTGTCTTTGTAGCTGGGATTTACATGATAATGGTATGTAATAGTAAATCATTCCATGATTTTGAAATGCATGAGTAGCAACGATTTTCCTTATGGTTGGTTCTTGTGTGACAACCATAAGTATAACAAATGTTGGTTCTTGTGTTAACAACATTTGCTTGTTTTACTTGTATTTTTGCTGCAATACATAAGATATATGCATTAGAAATAATGAACCATCAATGTATAGTAGAAATCATTTTCTTCATATTATAAATCATGCTAATATATATAGCATAGTATGGAAAAGACATGTTGGTTAAGGGTAAATGAGATGATGAATATGTAAAATGGTAATGAATAGTCCCCCCCCACAACTTAAGATGTATTAAGTTTATGGAAAGGAGAAAGGGAATGTAATGAGGGAATTTTCCAAATTCATTCATTTTCTAGCATTTAAGGAAACATGATTAAATATTAGAAAACAACATACCTCCACTTACCCAAAAAGATGATGAACTATACAAGAGGAATGTGGTTGATACTGTTGTTGGATCATAGAGTGTGAAGTGAAGGAAATGAACTGCTCTTTGGTTGGATGAAGTAGAAGATGAGAGCTGAAACTAGAATTGTAGTACTCTCATATGGCCGAAGTATGCTGTTGTAAAACTGCTCATGGAGTCATGCAAAGTATATAGTCTTCACCTGCTACAAAACTCGATGGTACAATTATTACCATGCGAATAAATGTGTTGATGTCGAACATGGAAAGAAGTCATTGGATTACCAACCAATGATGAATGTTGTTAACTAATGCAAGGAAATCTCACCGTCGATGTCAATGAGTGCCAAGGTACCTAAGTACATCACGCAAAGTGTGAATAAAGGAGCTGATGTTGAGCCACTTACAAGATCTAACGATCAAGGGACATTGATGTATTCCCATGATTGTCAGCAAGAGAGATTTTCATTAAGGCATGCAATCCTCAAGGTACTAAAAATGAACTCTACTCTCTATCCCAGATAATATGCTGAGGTCGATGGGGCAATACTTGTTGAAAAGGTGGGCCTTAAGGAATCCCACATCGGTCAACATGAGTTGTACATAATGAGTGGTAGGACTATAGATGAAAGATCTCACGGTCAAACAGTTTTTATGGCAGGGATAAATGTAGTCATGGAGAGGAAGTTGAATGGTTTTATTCAAAAGAAAAAAGATAAATTGAAAATGTGTGCGACTCAGAGAGGTAGACATGTGGGAAGTTATGATGTATAAGGCAGTGAAAAAGTAGACTCTAGCATGGATGATGGATAAGCTTGGAAGGAAAAAGGGAAAATAATCATGACATGGTGTAATTGGTTTCTGAAAGGCTTCTTTGTGGCAGCAAAATGTCGTGACATACATAGTGGAAACTCATCTTCTTTAAGCTTTCAATGGAACATTTTTTTCTAAAAATCTTTTGTGATTCTGGAAATTATTTATACATGCCATTTGTCTGTCTTTAAACCTGACAAAGGTTAGTATTTCCCTGCAATAAACATGTTAGAGCATTGAAAATACATGAAAGTATGTGCTTAACAAACCAAGTAAAAGAAAATAAATGAAATGCTTTTATACCTGAAAGTGGTGACCCTTCTTGTCGAAACCTGTTTCTGAGTGACTTGAGAAAAACAAGTTAGCACAACAATCATAAAATTATGAAAAAATTCTATGTTCTTTTAAAATTTAAAATTTTATGATTTTATTTATTACCTAATAATAATTTGTATTTATTTATATGCTTAGTTTTTAATTTAATTTAATTTTTTATTTTTTGTATTGTTATTATTACAGTATTTTTGTATATCTATTTTTTTAAATTTGATTTTACAAAAACAAATTTTTATGTGCTTTTTAATCTTATAAGTTTATGTATACATATATGAATATGCGTTTTTATATAATGATTGCACCATAAGGAGAGACGGTCGACCCTTTCAGTGGTTGGCCCCTCTAAAAGCAAGCTAACTTAATGATCTAAATAAAGAGAAGTGTGCAAACAAGCGATTTCCATGATAAGTTTAGCAGTTTCAAACAAACACCTACCTCCCCAAAACGGAAGATGTGCCAGGTCCCACTGTGAAAAAAAAATAAAATAAGAAGAAGGATTAGCTCTGACAAGAGCTTCCTTCGATTTCAAAGACGTGTATTAATTTTATTACTTTATATTTTTCTTGGATTACATTTGATGTTTATATTTTGTTTATTTTCCTAATGTTAATTTGTATTTATATATATTTTTAATTTTTGTGTTTAAATAATGTTATTAGTGTTTATTATTGATCGACCAAAATCACTTTTAAAGTGATTTAGTAGTACTTTTAGCATTTATTACTAACTAACTTATATTCAAATTGTGGGTTTCTCAAGCTAGGTCTTAATACAATGCTTAGCCCCATGGTGAAGATAGACTTAATTGTAAACCAATAATTATTTTCAAAAAAAAAATCATATAACAAAACATGTTGTAAAAATAATTTGTCAAATCTAATAAGATAATTTTTATGAAATAAAAAATAAAAAAATAAAAATTGTAGAGATATAATATTCCATATATATTTAATTTATGTTCATTTAAATAAATATTTTATTAATTTTATTTTATAAAAATTATTAATCTTAATTTAAAATTTAATATAAAAAAATTGGTTAATAACATACCTCTATAAAAATAGGTAATTTTTTTTAACTCATATAATTTAAAGGTTTACAACTTTTATTCCAAGTAAATATTGAGAATTTCCTCTCTCAATAAACAATGAAACGTTTAAAATAAATAAAACAAACAAAATAAAAAATAAAAAAAATTTGAAAATACCCTTTTGTTTTGTCTCATGTGAATTTAAAAGCCATAAATAAACGTAACCATTCCAATTATAATTAAAAGACAATCTCATTGTTAAATATACTAAAACCATTCATTTTTCGTGCCAGTCATTGTATATATAACTGCTGCAATTCATAATAATGAATGACTTGCATTTTTCCATATGAATAGAAATTCAGAAACATACGGGTTTAGATTTTAAATACTTTTTGAAAAGGGATGGGTCAATCCAGAACTAACTCCTCTCCTTTTAGTTAACATAAAAAAATTATATTCGTAATTTGTTTTCCTTTCAAGGGATGCGATAGATGACAAAATAAAAAAAAATCATGTGGCGGCGAACTATAACTTAGCTGACCAGATAGCGCGTAGATATAACTTAGCTGACCAGATGGCGTGTAGATTTACATTTTCGTTTGCATTCGCGCTTCATCTCCCTCCACGTGGCTGTTTATCGATTTCACAAATTATGCATGGAATCACATCAAGGATGACTTTAAAGAATTTCAATTTTTTTGAAATGTTTATGAGATAAGATTAGTTTTATTTTGCATAGCATAGATGACGTTTCTTAGTAGAATACCCTGAATCTTTTTCTAATTAATGCATGCTAACATGTCAGCAAAATATAATAGTGATAGTCAATGCATGCTAACATGTCGGCAAAAAATAATAGTGATAGTGAATATTATGGGAGAGATTTTGTAACATAAAATAAAAAATAATATCACTTTCGTAAAGTTATTTTTATTAATAAAAAATAAAAATTTTAATATGCCAAAATAAATGTGGACCACAAACACAATCTAATATGGGGGAGATGTTGTAATCTTCCTACCTAACAAAACAATAAAATAGTAAAAATTTAATTATCCGTGAAAAAATATGTGGGTCAAGAAAAAAACACAAAATTGAATTACTCGCAAAAAAATGTTGGCCTTGCACATGGTTTTAAAACCATGTGCAAAGCATTCTAAACAACCCATGGTTTTATTGCACATGGTTTACGAGGCTTTGTGCATGGTTTTTAAACCATGTGCAAGGCCTTCTAAACAACCCATGGTTTTATTGTACATGGTTTAGGAGGGCCTTGAAAAAGGTTTTAAGACCATGTACAAGGCCTCCTAAACAATCCATGATTGTAGGAGGGCCTTGCATATGGTTTTAAAACCATGTGTGGGGAAATGATGCAATGTTAGTTCCTAACAAAATAAAAAATATTATATGTCCACCATAAATAATATTAAATATTAATAATAATAAAATTATATGTAACCTTAAATAAAAAGATATGTCTTTTGGTTTGAATCAAATCAATGGATACCTAAGAAGAGGTTTGCATCTCGAGAGATTTGATTCATCTTGGCGCTTGATAGAGCCTAGGATTTGGATCTACACTGGGATATATACACACACAATGAATTCACATCGGGGAAATTGAATTTTCTTTTTAAAATGCTAAGATATCAAACTCATCCGAGTATAAACAATTAGTAAATAACGATCTACGTTGAATACAAAATAACAGACAGAGTCCTCGTAGCAGAAGAGATTTTACCTAATCCACTTGGTAATTCGTGACGTTTGAAGGCCGTAAATAACCTAGAAGCCATAGCTCAGTCTAATAAACCGAAACTTCTGACGATTCGTACGAGATATGCCAAATCAGGAATTCACTCTCGGGCAGACCACGAGAGAAATAGAGAGTGTACACAGGCTATGAGAATATTTTGGCAAATGGAGAAAGAAACTTTGGGAGCATTTTTCAAAAACATCCATGAAAGCCAAACTTTAACTTCAATAGCGGGGTGGTCCAGGCTTGTACAAATCCAAGGAGGTGAAGTCATAAGAAGCAAATACATGAGAGAAAAATGAAAAAGTAATGGCAAAGGTGGTTGATAGGTTGTGCAGGTGGTTTAAATGGTTCTGATGAGGTTTCGTCATAGGCGGAGAATGATAAGGATCTGAAAAGATAAAATGATTGGCTGGCACCCATAGAAACCATTGGTGAAGATAAAAACGGTTCAAAGTGATAAGATGTGGCCATACTATTTTCTATTCAATCATCATGCAACAGTATTTGAGTGAAAATAGCTAACAACCCGGCCCGATATCCTGTTAGCAAAGACTCCGAGTGGATTGTTATTGAATCGACGGCTTCCAACTATCATCTAATCTGGCGAGTTGGCAGAAACAAGCGACAAGTTGTCTTGATTTAGTAGAAGATCCAACTCCACGTAATGAAATAGATTTACAAAAGGTGAGAAATCATGGAGGAGATCTTGGCAATGAAATGTTGATTAGAATCCTAGGTGTGGGTTGTTGTATCAAGCATGAATAGGCTGATGCCAGAAGCCCCCAAATTGAATCAAACCCTAAAATAGTGTTGATATCAATCGCAGAGTTAAGAAACCCAACGATCTACCAAAAGTGGAATTGAGAAGCTTACATGCATTAATTATAAAAGTTTTCAAATTTCATTGGTTCATAAGCACTCCAGGGTTCTCAAGTCATGGCAGGGAGAGGGAANCCAAAAGTGGAATTGAGAAGCTTACATGCATTAATTATAAAAGTTTTCAAATTTCATTGGTTCATAAGCACTCCAGGGTTCTCAAGTCATGGCAGGGAGAGGTAATTCACAATTTATTTTCAAAAATTTGAAAATTCTCATGCTCATACATGGTATTAGGAACGATATGCTTATGCTTTTGGGGATATTGTAGGAGACGATGGAAGGTTGAAGGATGCGCAGACAACTAGGGTTTCTGGAAATTTTATATTGTATATTTTTTATATTATGTTTGCAGGTTTTGGATAATAGACTGTTTACAGGTTCCATTTACAGATTGAAAGGCTCTTCATTTGCAGGTTTAATTTACAGGATGAAAGGCTCTGCATTTGCAGGTTTCAAACGGAGGACTGAACGCTCTGTTTTATTTATTTTTACAATTTTTTTAATGCATTTTTCTTTCTAATATTAATACTAATGTTTAGAATATGCATTTTTTTTAATGTTTATTATCTATTTTAAAAATTTTATTTTATATATATATATGTTTTCAATGTTTGCACGTTTGTTAACTTAACTATATATATATATAATTTTAATTTTAATATATTCCTAGATGTAAAATTAAAAATTTATTCTTAACAAAGCTAAAAGATAAATGTTGGTGAAAGGGTAAAACTTTTTATTTTACTTTAAATTTAAATTTTCAAAACTAACATAAAAAAGAACTATATAGAAAAAAATAAAAAAAACTAGTATATATTGATTTCTTTGTTTATTATTTTTTAATTTGTTTTATTTTCTAATTGTTTATTAAAAGAAACTAACTCTTAATTCATTTTTTTATTCATAACATAAAAATAAACAGAAATGAAAATTCAAAAAGAACAATATTTTAGTTTTAAAATTAATTTTTAATTCTAATAAAATTAAAAAATAGAATACTAATTAAGATAAAAATGAAGATTTTAATAAATAGAAATATTGAAGCAAATTAAAACGTCTTACATGCTAATTTTGAAATGGAAATAAAGACTGAGACCTACCTACTTTACTTTAATGAGTTTTTACAATCATTTACGTGTAATGAAATTTCCAGTGGAACCTGGCATGTAAAAGAAGTAAAAGAATGTTTACATAAGATTTTACAAAATGAAATCTAATAGATTCAAAAGTATGTGAAACCAAGGATTGTAAATTTAAATCAAAGTAAAAACAAAAACAAAACTGATCTAACCTAATACTTACTCGGAACCACTATTTGATGCAACTTTTGTTGGCATGATGATCACCCGAGATCTCTTCTTTACCCTCTTCAATCTTCAGTTTGAATAGGTGTTATTCATCTGATATGCATGATTCTTCAACTGTTGATTCTTCCTTGTTTGCTTCAGGAAGAGGGCTTTCATCCTTAATTTCTGTCAAGATCTTCTCTTCTTGAGAAGAGGAGATCCCGGCTTTTGCTAGGATCTGAGTGAGCTGCTCTAGGATTATGCTCATCATTTTACTGAAATCAAATCAAATGTTAAAAAGAAAAGAAATGAAAAAAAGTACATGACAAATGAAAAATACAATACGAAATGAGTTAGTAAAAATAAGTGCAAAAACATAAATTAAAAGTGCACAAAAATCTGTACAAAATAGAAAATGAACAGATACAAAGTTAGAAGCAAGTTAGTATGAAATAAAGGTGCCCGAAAATGAAAGCAATCCAAACTTTTTACTGCAAAAAAATGAAAACTTGCATAAAACAAACTTGTATTTGTAGAAAATGAAAGAACTTGTAGAAAAATAAATACTTTGTAGAAACAATCAACGCTTTGGGGCGACCCACTAAAGTGGATGCATATGGCTGTTACACCATGGAAATTTTGGAAATTCCGTAGTGAAGTCATCCTTGTGTCTTACCGTTTCCCCTCCTCATTTCTATGCAAAAAAAAACGAACTATCTACCTATCTAAACTCTGATCCCTTTTAGCACCTCCCTGGCAATGATGCCAAAATGTTGGGTAAAAACATTGAACAAATTATAATAGAATTCCAATGATTTAATTGTCAACCCGGAGAGAGCGTAAACTTGTGAGGTACAGACAAAATATATGCAAGGGCAGAGTGTCGTTGAACTTAATCTATAACTGAAATTAAAAGTACATAACTGAAATTGAACCTAAGTTATGTAAATAGGAAATTGCATAAATTAACATGTATGGAAAGAAATTTAATTGTAGAAAACATGAAATTGCATTAAATAAACTGGTATAAAGAAATTGACAATAACTGGTGAGCTCACGATAAAATCAATACAACTAATTCATAACCAAGACATCAAAATATGAAGAAATCGAACTATTTATTCCAAAATATAAAATCTATTACAACATGATCAAATCCATGAATATCTAAAAAGATGAACCGGTTCCCTACCACCAAACCACTAGAGACATCTCTAACCAAAATGAGGAGAGATCCCTCCTATTTATACATATATTCAAGATAATTGATCATAATTACAGATCCACTATTCTCTCAACTTATCCCTCAAAATCCTCAACAAATAGACAAGTCATCCCTTCAAATCCTCAACAAATAGACAACTCATCCCTCAAAATTCTCTAACAAATATTGGATGAGATATTCTCTCCACATGTCCATGATCTTCACCTTGAAGTTAGCTCACATCTAGAAGATGAAATTCGAATTTGAGGCTAAGTGGTCACCTTTGAGCTTGTTAAAGTCTTCAAATACACCTGTAAACATCACCAAACTCACCCAACTTTAAAGTATAATGAAAATATGTTATTTTTCTTAATAATTGACCACAAATTCACTCAAAATACTCAAAAATAAATGATTTGGAAAATGGTAATATAAACCCATATTTATTATGAAAGTGGTGAATATCAATGGTTTTATGGAAGGATAAGATAGGAATAAGGTGACAAATGGTATATAAAAGGTGGTGTTTTTGCAGCTCAACACATTCCATATCTTGTTTTGACATTAACAGTAAAAGGAATCAAAATTATTTATAGAGTATCAAGCACATATTTATCATCATATATCATCATAATGGCATGAATGCAGGGTTTAAGATTCAAAATAAGCTCTAGACCTTCAAATTGGTAGCCTTGTTTCAACATTAAAACAGAGGTCACAATCTAGTTCAACGGTTGGTTTCTAGCATCCTTCCCTTCACATCATACCTCGAAAGTTAAAAAAAAATCATCCCACATTAGGCAAGCTGAAATTAACCTAAAATGTTTTCCTCTCCAATCAACATGCATTAAGAAACTCACCAAAGAAATCACAACCCACAGAAGGGTCGCGACCTAGATTAGGACCTAACAAAAATGTCACTACCTAGTATGAGGAGGTCACGACTTAGATCCAGTTATCCCTATCAGGTCATGGATTAGTCTAGTATCATCCCAAGTTAACGACCCAACTCAACAACTATATCACGACTTAATAAAGGAGAAACACGAGTCATAGATCATCCCAACAATATACAATATGATGAACCTACAAGTAAGAGTGTTATGGTCCAACTCTAACAACAGAAATAGGTCACGGCCTAACTCTAATAGCATCAATATATTACTACTCAATTTTGGGAATCCAACAAGGGTCACGACCCTAATACACCAGCTAGTAAAATATCACAGTTGATTCTAGAAATCAACAAATAGGTTGTGATTCAACAAAAATAACACACTCAGGTATTGGCTAAGTTTAACCAACATAATGTTGGTCATGGCCTACTAAAACAACAACAAGTAAGTCACAAATTATTCCAAATACATCATACAAGTCACGTCCTAGCAACACCAAACTCTAATAGTAGTAAAGACCTAAGTCATCAAGTAAAACCAACAACAATGCACCCTAGAGAAGACAAAGAATCAAATTTGTGCTTCTCTCTTGTTAAGACATACCTCAAAATGGAGTTTAGGAATTCATTTATATATTGAAATTCCTTCTACAAGTGTCATGTAACTCCCCAATATTTTAGGAGGATTACCTATGACAACTTAAAAAGAAAAATAAGTTGACTTAGTAGGGTATCGAAGGTCAAGTGGTTATACAAAAATAAAAAACAATAAAAGTTGTCATCATATCAAGAGGGTCTAGGTACCACAACCAAGAAGGAACTAGGACCAATAGAAAACCATAAGTCCATAATTCAACAACAGGGGTCACATCAAGGTGGGAAGACAACCCTTTCACCCACAAGACCAAGGTGTACCATCAAGGTGGGGAAACAACCCTTTTACCCACAAGACTAAGGTGTATCATCAAGGTGTGGAAACAAGACCAAGGAATTTTACTCTTTCTCTCTCAAGGTATATTTTCCACATGTGTTCCATATAATGTCTATGAGTTTTATCATCAATGTATAAAAAAGGTCCAAACTAGATGAAGTGACCATCTGGTCCTCCACACTGCTCCTAAAGGTCAAGTACTAAGGGCATCATCAAGGGGTAGCTAGTCCCTTGAGAAACAACCTAGAAATGAAATTTAGGATAAGAGGACATCACACATCATCATATTAGTCAACTGAATAAGATCCACATGGATAAATGACCAGGTACGTAACTGCAAAGCTACTTGGTTCCAGGAGAAGAATATTCCTGGTCCCATACCAGGAAATATAGTATTTCAACCTGTAGGATCTACTTAGATGTAGTGTCCAAGGAATTGTCTAGTCCCAGTAAAGAATACCCTGGAGACGTATAGGGGCCCTAGCCACATTATAGGGACTTTTCCATATAATCAACATGCTTGGTCCGACACCAAGAACCCTGGGATACTACTGTGGGCCCTAGGGTACCTTCTAGGGACTTACTCTTCTTGTTTCATTAAATAGGAACCCTAGTTAACTAACTACATTAATATACTCCATGAGAGTGGGTCTCGCAAATGCACTACCTTTAACACTCCCTGTTAGTAAGAGAGGCATTCTCAGCAACACTAATCTTGTCCCGAAATTCCTCGAAATTTGGAAGAGGCTTAGTTAACACATCGATAATATTTTTTCTCGACAGAATATACTGCACCATGTACTTGACATAGTGATACCTCCTCTCGATGTGTTCCAACATGTCATCAAATATATGATTTTTTTAGATCTTTAAAAAACTCTTAATATTAACACGAAACATGATCTCATAGATCCACTTGCAAGTTGCAAATAACTTCCCTTGATACCTGAGAACCACTTTCTATATGTCATCCTTCCAAACCTGTTGTTTAGATGTTTCCTCATAAGTAGAGAATTTGAATCAGTGACATAGATCACACTAGAGAATACTTGAATCCTTTCAATAGGATTCTAAACAAGATAAAATAAAGGCTTCTTGGCCTTCTCCATCTACTTATCTAAGTGATATGTCTCATAGAATTCCATATTTGAGTCACTGGAAGACTCCTTGTAGTGATGGAATATCACATCTCTATTTTCCTTTTATGTAGTCCCACTTTGCTCTAGATTGAAGAGAAAAAATGGCTCCCTCTTGATCTCTCATCTTACCAGTTGTTCCACTCTTAAAAGGAACAAATCATCAATAAAAAATACTTGGAAAATTCTATTTTGTTGACTCTCTATCATCACATAGAAGGATGAATATCGGATTCTCCATCCTATGGAGCATCGTACTCCCTTTGTATTTTAGCACTCAGCTACCTGTGGAGCTGTACATCCAACTTAGAGAAAGTCATGTCATCCTCTTCTTTTGAGGTTCTTTTTCAATAAGTTAGATTGAATCCAATGGTAAACAATCACAAAATAAATCTAATACAATATCAAATTTACATGATCACATAGTCTTCGCATCCATGTTAGACAACTATCTGGATTCTATCAAGAGCATAATATCAGCAATATGTAATATTCATTATAGAATATTGGACTTCAAATATAGTAAGGATAAAGAGTCCTCTCTCTTAATTTATTCCTCAAAGTAGAGTTCGGATGTTTGAGTATATTTGAGCTTTCATCACTCTACACTATTGTCCTTTATACCTAACCATGCACTTCTTAAATGTTAGTTTATTTTGATGATAGCATAATCCTATATAGTTTAACACATATTATCACGATCATAAATGAACTCTAACTTCCTTAAGAAACTTTGATTACATCAATCAATGAGTCATAAAAAATATTTTATACAAAAAATGATCAACTAGAAGGTATCATGATTATAATCACAAGTAAATATCCAATCATACAAGGAGTTAAGCTTTCATACTTATCACATAAAATATGCTTAGGTCAACCCTTCTGAGATTTTCTAGTTATAATTGACACACCTGCTGAAGGGGTCATAATGTCCACATCTTGTCAAATCCATTTTCTTATATAACACTTAGGGAATAAACTATTATTACTTCTGAAATAAACACATCTCTTTCTTTTGTTCTCTCAGAAACATTGATTTTAAATCTAGTTAATTAAAGAGGCCATCCAACCATGTTAATAGAATATATTTACCATATTTATTACTTTGATGGCCAATAAACCCCTATGGCGAATATTAATATATTTCAAACCCTTACTGTTAGTTTGACAATGATAAAACCCTTGTCTTGGGATCATTGTAGACTCTGTTAAGCTGCAAAACGGAATTAGCTATAAAACCTAAGCTTTGATACTATGTTAAAATTTATGTTAGGTTAGGGGTGAGATAATAAATTTAACAAATTTATACTTTAATACATAAAATAAAATATAAATCAATTCTAGATACAGAATAGTACAACTATAATACAGCTAAAACATAATTTTAATCTCTTTCAACTTTAACACTAGTTAGTTATCACTGGGTTAAAGTTGGTCCTTGAGATATCAATTTCAAGATACAAGAAAATAAATGGTAACAAAAATATTATAAAATAAACTAACAAACAATATCAATAAAAACAAGAGTACAATGCTAGTTTAGTCCTTCCTTGTACTCATATATCTTTTAGGCAAGACATTGTCCTATTAAGGAAAAATCACCAAAGGAACATTGGACAACCTAAGAGAGAAATAATAGGGTAGGGTTAACCATGTACAGACCTAAAAAATTATTAATCAAAACTGACCAAAAGAGAATTAAAATTTCAAACCTTTGAAAATATAACACCACTTTCATTAGGGAAAATGAATCTACTTAAACGTGCCCAAAATATTCATTTCTAAATCATAGAATCCAATCTTAACAGTCCAACTAGGATCACAACCCTAGCCTTAGAATATTATACAAGTCAAGGTTTATTTTAAGAAGTCAACAAAGGTCATTTTTTAGTCTAGCAACCTACCAAAGAAATCACAACCCAAATTAACAACCCATAGAACGGTCACAACCCAACTTAGGACCTAGCAAAAATGTCATGAAACACTATGAGGAGGTCGTGACTTAGCTCTAGACATCCTTAGAAGGTCATGGATAAAAATATAACATGGTATCACAACTAACCTGAGAAGAAGACATTATGCAGCTACAGAAGCTAGGGCTTCTTACTTTTAGAGTATCTCTCCACAATCCATCAGCAAAAGAAGGCTAGGATAACTCTCCAATGAAGGGTGCATCTTTCTGTCGAAGCAAAATTTGATTTCGAGCATTTTCAGTTTTTGGTGCGGGAAATTAGGGATTTTTATAGAAGAGGATTTTTTGAGTGAGCCTAGAATAGGATTGATATCCTCGTCAAAATCAAAGTTTAGAGACCTGGTTCAATATTTTTGGTTGGGTGAAACTCTGGGAAAGTCAAACCCTAGTTTGACCCTGGGCCTAAAAAACCCTAAAATACTGAAACTGCTAGTTTTGATAGATTCGCCATACTCTGAGATTGGAGAAGGACCAGGTGCCAAAAATATCAGAGATCAAATATAAATTTCTGATGTACACTGTCCAATTTTCAACCTCATATTCAATATATTCTAGGACATATGATTCCTCCAAGTTAGGGTTCCGACCTCTCCCAGGATTCCTCCCTAAAAAGGAAACCTAGGGAGAATTGCTATATCTCGGGCTACGAAGGTGAAAATGAAATTTCTCAAGATGTTCCAGAATGTGCACGGACTGTAAATTATTTGGTAGAAGTTTCAAACCCTGAAGATGAAACAATGACATGTGGAATTCTGTACAATTTTATTATGTTGAATAGTCCTGAAACATGTCACCTTGGGAAAACTCTCATAAATCTCAATGGGTGAAACCAATTTTGATTAAACCTATGGTGTTGAAACAAGGAAAAAATAGGCTACTACAATACAAAATTTAAGACACAAAGGAGCAGTACTTTTGAAGATACTTTAGAAACAATATCAGGAATTTCTGCAGAAGAAATTAGTAAACTAGGGCTTCCTGTTCCGAGAGCTTCCCTCCACTGTTTTTAGAAAAGGAGTACATTGGACAGCTCGCCTTGAAGAGGTCTATCTTTCTATCCAATCAGATCTGAAGGATTCCAAGTTTTGAAAATCAGGGTTTCTCTAGATCATCCAGCTCCAGAACCAAGATGGACACCTCAAATCGGTAAGATCTAATCTTTTGTTATTTACAGTTGAGGTTCTCATTTCAGGATGACTAATCACACCAACTTGATGAAGATCTTGGTGAGGCTGACAACTTCCAAGCATGGAAGTATAGGATCTCACTATTTCTTGAAGGAAATGAATTAGACACCTACATAAGTAGAGAGGTTCCAGTTCCAGAGGGAGATGAGGCTAAAATACTTACACAAGAAGAACTTGGTCAAGGCCAAGAAGATCATTGCTGATTCAATCACAGATCACCTTATCCCACAAGTAAAGACACTGAAAGAGATGTTTGATTCCTTTACCAAGCTATTTGAAGGGAAGAACATGAATCAGAATATGACTTTGAGAAAATAGTTGAATAATGTGAAGATCGAGAATGTAGAGGCCATACAGTCATACTTTACAAGGGTCTCTTAAAGCGGTAGAAGAAGAAGTGGAGAATACAGAAGTTGTGATAACCACCTTGAATGGCCTCCCAAGATCATGGGATTCATTCATTCAAGGAATGTGTGCTAGAAGGAAGTGATTACTTTCAGCAGACTCTAGGAAGAGCACACACAAGAAGAAGCTCGACTCATAATAAGAGAAAAGAAGATGGGAGAAACTGAAGATTAAGATTTCACGATTCAAAGAAGATACTCAAGTGATGAGGAATATGAAGAACTCAATTCTTGAAGAGCCTCTTAACCATATTAATAATTTGGATAAGAAATTATGTTGTTATTAATGAAGAAGATGATGAAGTTGAAAGAAGGAGTCTACCCATGAAACAAATAAAGATAAGTATTCAATTGTCATTTCATGATATTGTTTTGTTATGCACTTGTTTATATTCAGATTGATGTGTTATGCATGATAGAACATTTCCATTAATGGTAGTATACAAATAATATGCATGTGATGGGTAAGTAGCTCATGGTTCTATACAAATATCCATTGCTACTTATCTAGAATGAAACCTCTTTGCTGAAATATTGGATTAGTGCACAATCTCAATGTTGTCCTGGTGGAGATGGAAGGCATCTAGAAAGTTTCTGTGAGATATGGATGAATGTTGTATTGGATAAAATAGTTGCATGATCATATATCTTGATGCAAAAGAATTTTCATTATGAATATACCTTATGAAATGTTTCTAACCATACAACTAATGCATTTGACTTGTAGGAAAAATCACGTACAATCACCTCCAAAAGGACGAGGCTTGTTCCAAAGAACAAGTGATGACAGTTCGAGAAATAATCCAAGAATGAAGAATAATACGATGAATGTAGTGACATCATTGATGCAGAACCTTCTAGCTATGAAGAAGTAGCCAAGAAGAAAGGGAAGACCAGTTCAAGAAGAATGATGTCTAGGATGTAGTATCGAGACCTGAAGGGAAGTTCATAGTTCCATCATGCAGTATATGGAAACATCGTGGGATACAAGGAAAGATTCATGGCACGAGGCATAGACCATGAAGGACTTGGATATGATGCACTACTTTCTAGGCATGGAGGTGTGGACAAGGGAATTTTGCAGTAGAGATCCTGAAGAGGTTCATGATGATGGAATGCATGTCCATAACCACACCTATGGAATCGAACCTAAAGCTACTGAGTGTTGCTTCATTAGAGTCAGTTGATGCCATGATGTATCGTCAGATGAGTTGTTACTTGATGTACCTGATGAATACAAGACTAGATATTGGCTTTGCTATAAACACATTGAGACATGTTCACCTCATGGTTGCAAAGCATGAAGTGGGGTACCTGAAGGGTACAGTTGAATGTGAGCTCGAGTATGAGGTGAATTAGAACATTAACCTGGAGGGTTATGTGGATTCAGATTGGGCAGGCAGTGCCATCGATAGGAAGAGCACTTCTTGGTGTAGCAAGAAGCAGTCCTGCGTGGAATTGAATACAGCCAAGGAAAAAGATGTTTCCACTTGCTATTTGGGAGTTAGTATGTTTCCTTTGAAAAATACTATTTGATTTGGTTGATCTGACTTGCATTTTTGCATTATGCAGAGAGGAGCAGTGATCCAGATCGAGATCTCTCGAAAGAGGGAGTTCTAGCATAGTTAGTGAGACCGTTTGTTTGAGCATAAATCCTGGTGAAGCTCGTAGGTTGCTCAGATGTAATAAGTATTGTAGGTTGTCCTTGGATGTAATAGGTCTTGGCAAAGCTTGCAGGTTATCCTTGGACATAATAATCCCTCATGTGATTCTATGCTAGAAATGGCCAGAGTGGAGTTTGATTACTTCAGGGAGAAGCTTGGTGTTCTCCAGATTGAGGTTCCTTCCAAGGGGAAGTGATGAGTCCGTGAGCCCTTCTGACGTGGTGAGAGGATTGGTTCCTTCCATGGTCAGATGTAAGTGTCGTGGCCCTTTTGACATGGTGGAATCCTAAACTTCACATGGTAAGATATAAGTGCAGAGATGCTCTGATGTGATTGTGGGTTGTGTTACCACATGATCAGTGCAGAGATATTCTGATGTGATTGTGGGCTGTGTTACCACATGATCAATGTAGAGCCATTCTGATGTGATTGAGGGATGTGTTCCCACATGATCAGATATAAGTGCTGAAGGCCATTTGTTATCTCTCCAAATAAATTTATTTTGATAGTATGAAGAATTTGAGTCATGTAATGAAAGATTTAAATATGACTAACAAATTGAAGTTCTCTTTTTTTTCTATGGTTGAAAAAATTGGAAGTTATAGCTTTCGATGGCTTAGGCAGGGTTCTTAATAGCTCATTAGGCACCAAAAGGATTTGTTTCAGCAGCTAACAGTTTAACGTACGATAAAGGTAAACCACCGAAAGCAGGCCCGAGCGATTAAATGGTAAAAACACTTTTGGTGGCTTAGGCGAGACTTCAAATGACTCATTAGCCACCGAAAAGTGTTTCTTTTGGTAGCTTAATGAAAAGACTGAGAAGGGTGTTAACCACCGAAAGTGGACAAAAAACAACATTGGTAAAGGTTCTTTCAGTGGCTTAGGAGAAACTTCAAACATCTCATTAGCCACCGAAAAGTGATGCTTTCAGCAGCTTAGTGAACAGTTCAAGACGGGCATTAACCGTCGAAAGTAGGAAAAAAGACGTTAGGGAAAAAGCGCTTTTGGTGACTTAGGAAAAATCTCTTAAGTTTCATTAGCCACCGAAAGGACGGGTTTTCAGCGGTTAAAAGTAATATTTGTCGAGGCCACTATCCACTGAAAGCTAGGTTTCACCGCGACACTGGGAAAATGGTTTCGGTGGCCTGGGAGAAAGGATTATCATTTCATTAGCCATCGAAAGCCATATTTTTGGTGGCTTGCAGACAAATTCCTGAAGACTGTTAACCACCGAAAAGGAAAAAGAGAGAAATAGTTAGAAATCGGTCAAATCAAACCCCGTCAGCAAGATAACGATCAATAAAAGGCATGATAAACCACCAAAAGGATGGGAGTCTGCATAACTTCGTGAGGGAATGAGTAAGGAGGTCGTTAGTGAGACTGATAAGGACTGATGTAAATTTGAAACCCTCTTTCTCCCTACACCTATCCATAGAGCTGCATAAAATCCCAATGAGTATCCAGACTGATTTTGACGTCATTGCTAGGAAAGGGGTCTCAAAAAGATAAGCTGAAGACATCACCCTCTGACCTCAGCCTCAATCATGAAGGATAAATCCCTCATAATCAATGCCAAATATTCAGTACACCCAACCCTCGACTTTGGGATTTTTATCCACCAGAGATCCATCTCTAAGAAGAAGCCTGCTAAAACACTATCATACAGAACTTAAACTTATATTTGTAGGTACCCAGGAGCGGCATTCAAGAAGATGAAGAAGGGAGGACCTGCTCTTAGGTAGGAGTTGGGAGATATCAGATATTTGGAGGCACATCCATAGGTCTATAAATTTTTCCAAGATGCTGGTTGCTATAGGTTTTGTGAGAAGATAGAAGGTTCACATCAGCAGGTGGCTGAGACATTTTCTCTCTCATTTGATGGCTCCAAGGCAGTCATAGGAAAAGAGGAATTCCACATAGATGAAACCCTAATTACTGAAGTGACTGAACTACCTAGCATAGGAGAGAAGTGGTTTAAGACTACCATACCAAAAGATGTGGAGTTCAGATCTTATATAAAGCCTGAACATAGAGGGGTTGTGTGGAAGAAGAGTGTACCATCCTCTTGGCTAGAAGAGAGGTGGCAGCAATTGCTAAAGGCTATTGTGGTCTAGATAACATGTGAAGGGAGATATAAAAGAGCTATGATTTACCATTTTAAGTTAATGAATGACTTCACAGGTAAAATCCCACTGAATTTTCCCTTCTACTTACACAAGAGTTTGGGGAAAATGGCACACCAGGTGAAGGCTCAGCCAACCAAGATTGTTGGCAGACTATCTCATCATGGCCTTATCCAACTTCTGGTCCAAGAATTGCTAAAGAGGAGGAATATGGCATGGCCTTATTTCTTATTTTGGAATGGATTTGAAATAGACCTTTAGCCATAAGAAAAGGGGAAGTCTCCAGCTAAAATTTCTAGCACACCAAGAAGTGGGAAAAGGAAGAGAAGGGCTATATCCCTAGCAGCAGCAGAACAACCCCCCTCCTCTTCCAAATCCAAGAAGGTCAAAAGAAACTTGGACTTCAGTGAAAAGAGCCAGGAAGTTGCAGCACACAGTGAGAAAATTTTAAACCTTCCCTACTCATATTCAAAAGAGGAACAAGAGGAAGGTGCAGACCTATCTTTGCAGGTTGTAGAAGAGATTCAAGATCTACCATCACCTACACTAAAGAACAAGATGAACCAGTAGAGAAGTATTCCTCCCGCAAGCCAAAGACACAAAGGATAAATCAGTTTCTAGGGAAGGTGATGAGATGGAAGTTTTAGAAAGGGAGATAAAGAAAATAAATACTATATGGACCAAAAGGAACAAGCAATTGAAAAATGATTTCTGGAAGATGAGAGGAGCATATATCTTGTTGAAAAGAAGACACCGAAGATACCTAAAGGACAACAAAAGGTTGTATAGAATGATTAGGCTCCAAAGATTGCAGCTGAAGGAGGCCAAGAAAAACCCTAGTATCCACCTGACGTTGGAAACCCTAGCTGAAGCTGTAGTTAGCCTTCAGCCTCCAGAAACAAGTCAGGCTGTCGGTAACCCTCCTAGCAGAGAGCCTGTTGAAGAAGAAATCTAAGCAGATAGACTTGAAAGAACATTTTTGGATGCAACATAAGAATTTTTGAAAAATAGGGCTTCCGGTGGCTTAGGCGGACGCTGAGGCATTTCGTTAGCCACCGAAATCCCCACTTTCGGCAGCTAACAGTTCCAATATTTTATCCTCTTAACCACCGAAAGAAGACATAGGAATAATATTAAGTTTTGACACGCAAGAGCAATTTTGGGTGAACATGCATGGCTCATGGACAAAGTATAAACATGAAAGATGTTAAAGAAAAAATCATGGAAGGTATGCTTTAGTTTTGCTATGACATAAAGGGAGGAAAGGCCACCAACACTTAGCTGTCAAAGTGAAACCGTGACTTAACTAGCAGAGGACCAGCGGTAGTGATTTCTAGCAGTTACTTTAGTTATCAAAAGGTTCATACAGTGAACGAATTATACAGTTAGTTAGACTAGTAGTTAATTAGGGTTTTTTAATCTAATTTTGCAAAAAACAATTATTTTGTTACTATCATATCCAAGTTTTCAAGATCTGAGTATTTTTGTAAAGGCTATAAATCCTAAGACTTATTTTATTGAAAGGGTTCGACTTCAGGGACTTGTAGACCAATACTATTGTCAAGCTTCTCATTTTGCTCATGACCTAAGTTAAGCTCTTTTGTTATCATATGTTCAGCTTCCATTTTTTGTCTATTCTGTGCTTATGCTTGAATATGTTATTCAGGTTTGATTCAGTTTGATTAATGTCTGATAGCTATCATCCTATTGGTATATTGATTGAGTTGGAATTATAAGTGCTTTCCTTGTCATTACTAGCTATTTATATGTATCTATTTTATGTATGAATCTGCCAGCATGATTATTTCTCCATCTCTGCACCATATTGTCAACCTCTGAACAGTGGTAATTAGAAGCCTTATCCCTGATTGAGTTTCATGCATGTCTTGAGAGTGTGAGTTTTATAGGTCACCTAACTTGATCCACTTAGAAAACCCTAAAAATATTTAAGTTACCAATAATCCTTGAGTTGCAACCTAGAGGAGTTTCTTGGAGTGATAACAAATTGGCGTCGTTGCCGGGGAGAGGAGACTGAAGCTCAGCTTCCCTGGGAGATGACATAGATCCTTGATTTGATTATAAACAAAGCTTGGACACTATTCTAGTTGTAATCATCTATCTGGTGACTCCATTGAAATAAGGTGGCTTCAAGAAGACCAAGTACTAGAGAAAACCCTCAAGGGCCTCCAGCAACACCGGTTTTAGATCTAGAAGAGATTCTAAGAAGAGCTAGGGCTTCACTAAGGCAGACCAACAATGCTGCAAAGGAAGCCATATAAGGTATTTGAAGAAATATTTCTGCTATTATTTATTCTGCTGAAACACTTAATTCTCAAGAATTTATAAATACATCAGAAAATTTTAGGGTTTGGGCATCTTCAAGCACTGCTGCTTGTGAATATCCAATCCCTGGTGACTCCACTGAGATAAGTTTACCACCACCACCTTCTCAGCTACTACCTACATCAGTACTATCTTCCTCCACCCTTTCGATACCCATTTCCAATATGGTTTCCCCTCAATTGACCAAAATGGAAAGGATCCTGGTAGCTAGGTATGCCCCCCTAAATTTGCCTAACCCTCTCTCGGCCATGCCCACTAGAGACTACCTCAAGTACATGCCTAAGTTCACCGAAGAGGGAGATTTCACAACTGAAGAACATCTAGAGGCATTTTATAGTTATGCTGAGAACATTAATATAGAACAGGAAGATGTGTGTACTAGGGTTTTGGTACAAAGCCTGGATGGTCAGGCTAGGAAATGGTTTAAAGAACTACTTGCTGGATCAGTAGCAAGCATTGAAGCCCTAGATGACATCTTTCTAAAGCATTGGGGGGAGAGGAGAGACCACCTCTATTATATCACAGAGTTTAGCAACTTGAAAAGAGAGAATGGGGATTCTGTCGTCAACTTCACCAAGAGGTTCAACAATAAGTACAACAAAATCCCCATTGAAATCAAGCCCACTGATACCTCAACCAGGATAACTTATGCAAATTCCTTTGACTCTGATTTCCACCTACTTCTCAGAGAAAGGAGGTCTGCCTCCTTATCAATCATGCAGGATGCTACCCTAGAGGCATAATATAACATTGTGGCATCTCAGAAGGTCGAAGGAAAGATAGACAGGAAGAAGTAGCCAGTAGACCCTATTGGGGCTTCTTCATTAGAGAATAAGATTGAAAAAATGACCAAACGGTTAGATAACCTGACTGCTGAAATGTCTAAGCTAAATGATCGAGGACAGATACCTGTGAGAAGTAAAGGGCCAAGTGAGTTTGTTCCATGAAACCCTAATTTTGTCCCTTACAGAAGAGGCAACCCCCCAATTCATATTCTCAGAAGGGAAAGGAATCAAGGGGAAGATCAGAGAATAAGAGCTCCATTTCAGAATGTTGTATTAGAAGAAGAGCCTGAATTCATTGAAGAAGAAGGAGAGGCTGAAGACAACATCCATTACATGGAGGATGAGGTGGACTATCATTTGANGATTCCACATCCAACGAGTACCCACACTGCATACTTTTGATGGACCCCGCTACCCCAAAAACAATAAATACCTGAAAAATGTGATGATGACATCATCATCACATTTTTCAAGTATTTATTGTTTTTGGGGTAGCGGGGTCCATCAAAAGTATGCAGTGTGGGTACTCGTTGGATGCAGAATCAAATTCCGCATCCAACGAGCTCTCCCGATCGAAATTTGAGTAAAAACACAGGGAGATATGTCGAAAATACGAACACAAAAAGTAGTTTTTTTCTTTCTTCCTCCAAAATTAATCAATATTATTTTATTATTTTAACTATTATTTTATTATTTTAACTATTATTTTATTATTTTTCCTTAGGAGGCCCATTTTAGACCCCAAAATTCCTCTAATGTCTTTTCTGACACAGGCAGAATATGAGGAAGCCCTAATTGATGAGCAGATCAGTGAAGAAGATGTATATCAGGATGATGGTCAGGGAGGGTATAATTTGAGGTCCAGGCTGGTTGCTCCTCTTAAGAAGAATGTTTTTCCTGTCAAATAGCCTGCTGCACCAGCTAAAAATGCTACTGTTTTACCAAAGAAAATGGCTGTCATTCCAAAACCATTGCAAAAACTAGCACCTTCAGCAAGCCCTGACCATTTACAACTCAAATCTCCAGTACATGAGGTAAGATTTCTTGATAGACTACATTATTCTTTCAACCTTGAGTCAGAGATTAAGAAATTGAAGATCCCTTTTCCATTGATCAAGCTAATGAAAAATGATGCATTCAAATCCTCCATATTGAATTCTCTTCAGCCAAAGGTGCACATTGATACTAACTTTTTAAATCTGCAAGATGACAAACCTATTGTAACCCTAGGCCCTATGATCGAAGACCTAAAGGATTCATGCCCACATTTCTACATATCCTTGAATATCCATGATAAGGTCTTTCATAACTGTCTGCTGGACTCAGGAGATTCCCATAATCTAATGCCAAAGGCTATGATGGATTTGTTGGAGACATTTACCATCATACTCACTCTTTCGATCAAATTGGCCTAGTTAAACCACTATCCTAAGTTTAATTGACATAAGCGGAGCATTAATTACCATCATCCCAGTCACTCCCACGCCTACCTACAGTCAAGGAGGCTAACTTAGCCTTCTCCTATAGTCAAGGAGGCTAACTTAGCCTTCTCCTATAGTCAAGGAGGCTAACTGGAGCACTCCAGGGGTGATCTGTGTGACATTAATGCACCTAAATACTAACTGGTGGTTACAATCATTTCAACCAATCAGTTACAGTCAGTTAAGGCACCTCCATTCATTAAATATATTATTTAATGATTATTTTATTATTATTTAATGAACTGGAGTCAAGAAGGCGCCTCCACCAACTTCTGATGGTCAGTTCAGTTTCAGTTAACCTCATCAGGGTTCATTGGAGTCATGCAGTACTAGCACTTGATGATTGGATTGCTATGACATGTGTTTGATCTCCTTTAGTTGAGATTCAGTCATTTATTGCACTCCAACTTTAGTTAGGGTTTGGTGAGTCAATTAAGGTTTTGGTCAAGTGGTTAACTAAGTGAGATTGCATCGCAAAGAGTCAGTTAATCTAGACTCACTCACTGAATTCGAATTGTCCCTTAGGTATTCGAATTCTTCATGGAGTTAAGTTATTGCTATGCATGGAAATTGTAATCCTTTATTGTTTATATAATATATAGAGAGGAAACCTATTTGTAATTCCAGTTATTTTCCAATTCATGAGTATTTGTTAATTATTCTTTGATGATTTTGATTCCTAGTTCCTAGATCATGTGCAAGAATTAATATGGTATCAGAGCATGTGGTGGGACGAAGAACAATCTCTCAAGAACAAGATTTTTGACAGATTTCTCCATGGAAAGTGAGCAATAGCTCAAAAATCTGGCACTGCACCAGAAGCCAAGGCTTACCACTTAATACCCCAAGTAAAGAACTTGTTGATCAAGCTTGCTTGATTGACTAT
Source organism: Pseudotsuga menziesii (assembly GCA_001517045.1). NCBI lineage: Eukaryota > Viridiplantae > Streptophyta > Pinopsida > Pinales > Pinaceae > Pseudotsuga > Pseudotsuga menziesii. The sequence continues at coordinate 132,012 of LPNX010272477.1, read as the reverse complement.
GCTGGGTGTGATGAAAGCCTAAATGTGCAGGATGTACGACCTTACGGTGCCCCTTTTGTTTTGATTTGCAGGTCTTAACATGTACAACTTCGAATGGACTCATCAATCCCTCCTCTCACCCCATTCACAAGCTATTCGGAATGGAAGTTGAAGATGATTGCATATCTCAAGAGACGAGGTCTCTATGAGGTGTCTATTGGAATTGGAAGAGAGACTTATGAGAATGAGAATGACTGGCTAAATGACATTGACAGAGCTTTTGGATCAATAGCTCTGGCCCTTGATGATGACTTGTACTTTGATTTTGATTCTGCTGAATACCCAAAGGATCTCTAGACAATATTGCACAAAACCTTTGGCAAGCACAATGAGGATCATAATAGTACTTTGGAGATTATAGCCAGCACCACAAGAGTTCTTCACTCAAAACTCTCAGCCTCTACTCTCTCTGATGAAGTTGTTCAAGATGAAGATGAAGCAGAATCTTCTACACATTCAATTCGAATTGAAGAAAGTCTCCATGAAGTGACTCCTTCTCCTGATGCTCCGGAAGTTCATGAGATCTCTGATATCTCATATTCTTATATTCCTGAAACAGAAGAAGACATTTGAATCTCTGTATTTGAAGAAAAATACTGCTGCACTTCCATGCAAACATTCACTGGTGATTTTCCTTTGAATTCTGTGCAAAATTTACCAGTAATTGCTTCCGAAAGTGAGAAGAAATTTGAATTTTCTTCCTCTAATGTTGCTGCTGGTGTGAAAATATGTGATAAATTGGATATTTTGGAAGAAATATCATATTACCAGAGTGATCCATTCGCTCCCCATGATCTAGATGTTCCAGCAAATTCCTGCAGGATTGCATGCACCAAAATTCAGAATTTTGAAGAAGAAGAAAACTGTGCATCTACCGTCTCGGTTGACCATAATTTTGGATCTGATATGAAACTTATTAGATCTGATATGATATTATTTGGATCTGATCTGATATTTCTTGGTTCAAAATTTTAGGTTCATAAACCTTCAGTACTGCTTGTAGCTGTTCTCATCAACGGTGTGAAGAAACAAGTACCACAAGTCTCATTCGAAACTGTTGCTGGGGATTTGATTTGATTTCACAGTTTTGGATCTGTTGTGAACTTATTTAGATATGATTTACATTCTTATCTGATATTATTTTTTTCATTTTTTAAAATTCAAAATATTTCAGTCATGCTTGTAGCTGCTCTCACCAATTCCGGTGTGAAAAATCAAGTACCGCAGTTCTTCTTCAATTTTGCTGATGGGGATTTGGTGTTAGTTTCCTCCTGTGAGGTTGCTGATATTTTATTTTGTGAATCATTAGATATTTATGAAGCTATATCAGATTATTGATCTCAAGCATTCTCTCTCCAGAGTCCCAGGGATTCTCTACCTTTGGTCACAAGCTCATCTCCTCACAGAACTAGTAAAGAGGAAGACATTCTGCATCTGCTTGGACACTTGCTCCTAATATTTGGGGCTGATTTTACCACTCATGGTTTTCTGTTCAAGGCTGAATCATATCATTTTCTTGATTTTCCCACACATGGTTCAAATCCTCAAGAACCTTTGCTCTCTCTTCAGATGATTTCAGTTGCTCTACATAGGTCCAGTTTTCACCGTGCAGCTACTTATATTTATGATTCAGTTGAGTGCATTGTTCTTCTTCCAAAGTGGAAGATTCCTCCAAACATATTCAGTTAGTTTGGATTCATAGGTTCACATGCACAGTCTCAGGATGCTGCTGCATAGAAGAACCAAATTCTTGATTTACTGCTTAGTTTGAGGGGCGGTATTTTTCCCATGAGGTTTTCTCCATTTCCTTGGTTATATTAAGCAGTTACTTTATTGTACAGGGTGACCTATGGCCTTAGTTTCCAAGGCCCTAGCATTTTATGAATCTATGTTTTCTAACTCTTCCCGAGTATAGCTTAAAGGGGGGTTTTGGAGACATTTACCATCATATTCACTCTTTCAGTCAAGTTGGCCTAGTTAAACCACTATCCTAAGTTTAATTGACATCAGTGGAGCATTAATTACCATCATCCCAGTCACTCCCACGCCTACCTACAGTCAAGGAGGCTAACTGGAGCACTCCAGGGGTGATCTGTGTGACATTAATGCACCTAACTGTTAACTGGTGGTTACAATCAGTTCAACCAATCAGTTACAGTCAGTTAAGGCGCCTCCATTCATTAAATATATTATTTAATGATTATTTAATGATTATTTTATTATTATTTAATGAACTGGAGTCAACAAGGCGCCTCCACCAACTTCTGATGGTCAGTTCAGCTTCAGTTAAACTCATTAGGGTTCATTGGAGTCATGTAGTACTAGCACTTGATGATTGGATTGCTATGACATGTATTTGATCTCCTTCAGTTGAGATTCAGTCATTTATTGCACTCCAACTTTAGTTAGGGTTTGGTGAGTCAATTAAGGTTTTGGTCAAGTGGTTAACTAAGTGAGATTGCATGGCAAAGAGTCAGTTAAGCTAGACTCACTCACTGAATTCAAATTGTCCCTTAGGTATTCGAATTATTCATGGAGTTAAGCTATTGCTATGCATGGAAATTGTAATCCTTTATTGTTTATATAATATACAGAGAGGAAACCTATTTGTAATTCCAGTTATTTTCCAATTCATGAGTATTTGTTAATTATTCTTTGATGATTTTGATTCCTAGTTCCTAGATCATGTGGAAGAATTAATAGGATGAGCTTGGTCTCAGCATTACAAAGCCTTACCATGATTTGTTCTCCTTTGATTCTAGAAAGGTCAAGTGCTTGGGCCTATACAAAGACCTTGTTGTAAACCTATCTCAGCTACCTTCAAAAACCATCATGATGGACATTGTAGTGGCTGATATCCCTCCCAAATTTGGTCTCTTGTTGTCTCGATCATGGAGTAAAATGCTAGGGGGAACACTTTATATGGACCTTACATATGCCACAATCCCCATGTTTGGAGGGGACACCCAGAGGCTTTACAGAGAAAATGAGCTTGCCTACATCATAAGCAATGAAAGGAATTCAGTGAACCACCCCATCTATGCAGTAGAAACTGATTTTGGGTCATGCATTCTACAAATAGATGATTCTTAGCAAACATCAGTCCAACTTACCAAACCCACCTATCAGCAGCCCGAAGAAGTGACCACAACAGTCTAGAACATGTATTTTGATGGGGCTAGCACTCAAATCTCAACAGGTGCAGGTGTAGTATTGATCTCTCCATCCAAGGAAAATATTCATCTATCTTATAAGCTTGATTTTAAAACCACTAACAATATAGAAGAATATGAAGTCTTGTTGCTAGGAGTTAAAGCTGCCAAGGAGATGGGGATCACGTGCATGAGAATATTTGGAGATGCAAACCTTATTATACAACAGGTCAACAACACTTTTCAAGAAAAAAATGTCAGACTAAAGGCCCACAAGGACGAGGTATGGAAACTCATAGACTCCTTTATGTTTTTTGAACTATCATATATACCTAGGGCTTTGAATCACCTTGTTGATTCCTTGGCTGTCTCAGCAAGTTTGTTTGTTCCTCCTTTACCTCCTAAGCTCAGCTATGACATTCAGGTTAAGTACAGACCTTCCCTTCCAGATAATGTCAAATTTTGGAAGGTGTTTGAGAATCATGATGAGCTTAGTAAATTCCTTTAGCTAGTAGATGAATTCTATGATATACATATAGATTAGGAAAACCTAAACATGGAGGAATCCCAACAGCTCAAGTTGAAAGATAAGGTTGCCGATCAGAATATCGTCCAATTACCCAGCAATTATATACCTAGGGGTCTAGTACCTCTGGAAGAGCTTTTTGATCATAATGACATCCCTTTTAAGCGTGCCAAAAAGGAGCAAGACCCTGTTGTCCAAGAGCAAAACATAGGTAGACAAAGCCATCCAAAGCTTATAAATCTGTCCAGTGAGTTGATTGTTGATCAGAGGTCCAAATTTTGCAGCTTGATAAAATAATTTGTTGATATCTTTGCCTGGGAGTATAGTGTCCTAAAAACCTATGACACCAATATCATCCAACACAGGATTCCTTTGGAGAAGGACACCATCCCTTTCAAATAGAAGCTGAGATCCATCAAGCCTCTCCTACTACCTATAATTGAAAAAGAAATCCATAAGCTCCTTAAGGCCAAAATCATAATGCCCCTCAGGTATTCCAAGTGGATTGCAAACCTAGTGGTGGTAAGGAAGAAGAATGGGGAAATCAGGTTGTGTGTGGATTTTAGAAACCTGAACAAATGTTCCAAAAAAGACAACTATCCATTTCCCAAGATGGAACACCTATTGCAAAGAGTCTCAGGGGCTAGGTTTATGTCATTTCTAGATGGCTTCTTCGGATTCAACCAAGTTACTGTGCACCCTGATGACCAAGAGAAGACTTCTTTTACCACCCCCTGGGGCACTTTCATGTATGCTAAAATGCCATTTGGGTTGATGAATGCCAGGGATACTTTTCAAAGAGCCATGGACCTAGCTTTTGTAGGGTTGAAAGATAAATTTGTGCTTATATACTTGGATGACCTAATTGTTTACTCTCACAGCCATCATGACCATTTGCATTGTTTGAGGAGGGTATTTCTAAAGTGCAGAAGGTATTTAATATCACTCAATCCTAAGAAGTCCCAGTTTGCACTCAGTGAAGGGAAACTACTAGGTCACATAGTCGCAGCTGAAGGTGTAAATATTGATCCAGTGAGGGTGGAAGCAATCTAGAAGCTATCCATACTGAGGTCAAAAAGGGACATTCAGTCCTTTTTGGGCAAGATAAACTTTGTCAGGAGGTTCATCCCTAATTTCTCTGAGCGGGTAAATCACATAACAGACATGCTGAAAAAGGATACAGAAATAAAATGGAACAACCAAGCAAGAAGCTCTTTCGAAGACATCAAGAAGGCTATCATGGAGGCACCAACCCTAATTAGTCCTGACTGTACCAAGAGTTTTTATATCTTCTCCTTTGCATCCTATGACACAGTGGCAATTATGCTGTTACAAAAAGATGATGAGGGTCTCGATATTCCAATTGCATTCTTCAGCAAAACCTTGAGAGATGATGAGTTGAAGTATGATCCAATTGAGAAACAAGCTTATGCTCTCATCAAGTCATTGAATACCTTCAGGATTTACATTCTCCATGCAAAATTTCTTTCCTATGTCCCTTCAGCTGCTGTGAAGGATGTTTTGACTCAGCCTAACATTGATGGAAAGAGAGCTAAGTGGATTTCCATGCTCATTGAGTTTGATATAGATGTGAATCCCACTAAGCTAGTAAAGGGACTAGGTCTGACCAAACTCATGGCTAAAGAAAACTATGAGCTAATGGGGATAAAATTCACTTGTGTCAATTCAGCAAAATTGCAAACTATGGTAGCAGCAGAAGTAGATCAAGATCAGAATGACATTCCACCGGTGGTTGAAAACCTGTCTTCATGTGAGTGGTACTCAGGTATTATTCTTTTTTGGCAGAAATTAGAAGTTCCTCGTAATCTCACTCCTAATCAAGCACGAGCTCTTAAATTAAAGTCTATTAAATTTTGCATAGTTGACAAACTGCTTTACTGGAAAGATCTGTCTGGGGTTTTGTTGAGATGCCTGGATAAAGAAGAATCAGATCAAGTAATGCACCACTTTCATTCCATCACATGTGGGGGGAACCATTATTGGAATACCACAGCCCACAAGATCCTAAGGGCAGGATACTATTGTCTAGTCCTTTTTGTTGATGTATGTACTTTTGTAAGGGCCTCTGACCAATGCCAAATATTTACAGGGAAGCAACAACTTAGATCCTTTCTCCTTATGCCTATCGTAGTAAATGGCCCTTTCCAGCAATCAGGTCTGGATTTCATAGGTGAAATAAATCCATCTTCCAGTGGACAGCGTAAGTGGATCTTAGTAGCCACAGATTACTTCACCAAGTGGATAGAGGCAGTGCCCACCAGGAATGCCACTCATCAGGTCATCATGAAGTTTTTATATGAGAATATCTTTATCAAGTTTGGATTCCCAGTAAGGTTAGTAATTGATAATGCACTAGCTTTAAAAGTCAGGGCATTGGTTAGAATGTGTGAGTCAATGGGAATTTAACTGGTGCATTCCACATCCTATTATCCTCAAGGCAATGACCTGGCCGAGTCATCCAACAAAAGCCTACTCAGGATCATCATAAAACTATTGGAGACAAATAAGAAAAGTTGGGATTCTAAGCTTAAGTTTTCTTTATGGGTTGATAGGGTAATAGACAAAATATCTATAGGTACTTCTTCATTCAAGTTAGTTTATGGTACCGAGGCCATTTTTCCCATTCAGCTCATTCTGCCAGTGGTAAAATTATTTCAGGAAGAGGAAGATGAACCAAACGATATGGTGAGGAGGAGGATGGATTTGGTAGAGTTACAGCAAGTCAGGGAACAAGTGATAGGAAAATGAGAAGCCCATCAATAGAAGATAAAGGTCATGTTTGAAAAAGGGAAAAAGTAGACAAATTTCAGGTTGGAGATTGGGTCCTCAAGTGGGATGCTGTCAAACATGATAAGGGAAAACATGGAAAGTTTGACTCTTTGTGGATTGGCCCTTTTTGCGATAGCTCAGGTACATAATAATAACACCTTCAAACTGCAGAATCTAGAAGGGGAAGAGGTGTTTGATGGCCCAGTGAATGGGTATTTTCTGAAACTTTACTTTATTTGAGGCTCTGAGGCCTTGTTGTTGTAAATTAATAGTTAGTAGGTTGTTTTTGCTTATAGAATAAAATCCATGCCCAATGGAATGGTAATTGATAGTGTTAAGTTTTTAGTTGTTTTCAGGGAAAGGCATTTTGGTCTGGGGTTCTTGGGACCTCACAGGGGGGTTCCCATCCCCAAGTAGGAGCCAGATGTTATCTCCCAAAATAAATTTATTTTGATAATATGAAGAATTCGAGTCATGTAATGAAAGATTTAAGGATGAATAACAAATTGAAGGTCTCTGTTTTTTCTATGGTTGAAAAAATTGGAATTATAGATTTCGGTGGCTTAGGCGGGGTTCTTAATAGCTCATTAGCCACCAAAAGGCTTTGTTTTGGCAGCTAACAGTTTAACGTAGGATAAAGGTAAACCACCGAAAGCATACTTGAGCAAGTAAATGGTAAAAACATTTTTGGTGGCTTAGGCGAGACTTCAAACAACTCATTAGCCACCGAAAAGTGTTGCTTTCAGCAGCTTAGTGAAAAGACCAAGAAGGGTGTTAACCGCTAAAAGCAGACAAAAAGCGACAATGGTAAAGGTGCTTTCAATGGCTTAGGCAAGAATTCAGACATCTCATTAGCCACTAAAAAGTGATGCTTTCAACAGCTTACTGAACAGTTCAAGATGGGCGTTAACTGTCGAAAGCAGGCAAAAAGGCGTTGGGGAAAAAGCGCTTTTGGTGACTTAGGTGAAAGCTCTTATGTTTCATTAGCCACCAAAAGGATTGCTTTTTGGTGGTTAAAAGGAATATTCGGCAAGGCCACTATCCGCCAAAAGCTGGGTTTCACCCTGACACTAGGAAAACGGTTTTGGTGGCTTGGCCGAAAGGATTATCATTTCATTAGCAACCGAAATCCATATTTTCAGTGGCTTGTAGAAAAATTCCCGAAGAATTTTAACCACTGAAAAGGAAAAAGAGAGAAACAGTTAGAAATATGTCAAATCAAACCCTGTCAGCAAGATAATGATCAATAAAAGGCATGATAAACCACCAAAAGGAAGGGAGTCTGCATAACTGCGTGAGGGAATGAGTAAGGAGGTCGTTAGTGAGACTGATAAGGACTGATGTAAATTTGAAACCCTCTTTCTCCCTCCACCTATCCATAGAGATACAAAAAATATTAAAGAGTATCCAGACTGATTTTGACATCATTGTTGGGAAAGGGGTCTTGAAAAGATAAACTGAAGACATCACCCTCTGAGCCTCAATCATGAAGGATAAAGCCCTCATAATTAGTGCCAAATATTCAGTGCACCCCACCCTCAACTTTGGCATTTTTCTCCACCAGAGATCCATATATGAGAAGCAACGTACTAAAACACTGTCATACAGAACTTAAACTTATTTTTGTAGGTACCCAGGAGTGGCATTCAACAAGATGAAGAAGGGAGGACCTACTCTCAGGCAGGAGTTGGGATATATCAGCTATTTGGAGGCACATCCAGAGGTCTATAAATTTTTATAGGATGCTCGCTGCTATAGGTTTTGTGGGTGAGGCATTTTCTCTCTCATTTGATGGCTCCAAGGCAGTCATAGGCAAAGAGGAATTCCACATAGATGAAACCCTAATTACTGAAGTGACTGAACTCCCTAGAATAGTAGAGAAGTGGTTTACGACTACGATACCAAAAGATGTGGAGTTTAGATCTTATCTAAATCCTGAACATAGAGGGGTTGTGTGGAAGAAGAGTGTACCATCCTCCTGGCTAGAAAAGAGGTGTTAGCAACTGCTGAAGACCATTGTGGTCTACATAACATGTGAAGGGAGATATAACAGAGCTATGATTTACCATTTTAAGTTGATGAACCACTTCACAGGTAAAATCCCACTGAATTTTCCCTTTTACTTACACAAGAGTTTGGGGAAAATGGAACACCAGGTGAAGGCTCATCCAACCAAGATTGGTGGCAGACTGTCTCATCATGGCCTTATCCAAGTTCTGGTCCAATAATTGCTAAAGAGGAGGAATATGGCATGGCCTTATTTCTTATTTTGGAATGGATTTGAAACAGGCCTTCAACCAGAAGAAAAGGGGAAGTCTCCAGCTAAAATGTCTAGCACACCAAGAAGTGGGAAAAGGAATATAAGGGCTATATCCCCAGCAGCAACAAAATAGCCTCCCTTAGAGATGATTTTAAGGAACCATACTTATTTAAAAGTGTATAAATGATGGCGAATATTACCAATTCTTAAAACCCCAACTATAAAATGATTGGTGATATTTTTCAAAAAGTATTTTAATTTCCAAGGATTTTATATCGTTTATATAATAATTTGGCTATTTTTAGGGTGAAAAATTTTTACCCCATCAAAATTGGGCGAAACAGGGCTTCAAAAAATGCAAAATGGAAAATCTTTTTTGGGAGAAAAACATGGAAAAATAGCCCACTGGGCTAAAATTCGCCCCTAAAATTATCCCTAGCCTCCCTCCTCTTCCAAAGCCAAGAAGGTCAAAAGAAACTTGAACTTCAGTGAAAAGGGCCAGGAAGTTGCAGCACATAGTGAGAACATTTTAAAATTGCCCTACTCAGATTCAGAAGAGGAACAAGAAGAAGGTGCAGACCTAGCTTTGCAGGTTGTAGAAGAGATTGAAGAGCTACCATCACCTACACCAAAGAATAAGATGAACTAGTAGAGAAGGATTCCTCCAGCAAGCCCAATACACAGAGGATAAATCAGTTGCTGAGGCAGGTGTATTAGATGGAAGTTTTAGAAATGGAGATAAAGAAAAGCAATACTATATTGACCAAAAGGAACAAGCAATTGCAAAATTATTTCTGGGAGATGAGAGGAGCATATATCTTGCTGAAAGGAAGACACCAGAGATACCTAAAGGACAACACAAGGCTATATAGAATGATTAGGCTCCAAAGACTGCAGCTTAAGGAGGCCAAGGAAAACCCTAGCAGCCACCCCATGTTGGAAACCCTAGCTAAAGCTGTAGTTAGCCTTCAGCCTCCAAAAACAAGCCAGGCTGATGTTAAACCTCCTAGCACAGAGCTTGCTGAAGAAGAAATCTAAGGAGACATACTTGAAAGAACATTTTTGGAGGCAACCTAAGAATTTTTGAAAAATAGGGCTTCTGGTGACTTAGGTGGATGGTGAGGCAGTTCATTAGCCACCGAAAGCCCCAATTTTGGCAGCTAACGGTTCCAATATTTTATCCTCTTAACCACCAAAAGCAAACAAAGGCATAATATTAGGTTTTGACACACAAGACCAGTTTTGGGCGAACATGGATGGCTCAACGACAAAGTATTAACATGAAAGATGTTGAAGAAAAAATCATGGAAGGTATGCTTCAGTTTTGTTATGACATAAAGGGAGAAAAGGCCACCAACACTTAGTTGTTAAAATGATAACACCCTCGAGCTGCAGCCTAGAGGATTTTCCTGGAGTGATAACACCATTCTCTGGGAGAATCAAGGCACCTGGTCAGTTACCAAGAATACTCAGCTTAGTATTGAGAGGCCATTCTCTGGGAGAATGGAGGCACCTGGTCAGTTACCAAGAATACTCAGCTTAGTGCTGAGAGGCCATTCTCTAGGAGAATGGAGGCACCTGGTCAGTTACCAGGAATACTCAGCTTAGTGTTGAGAGGCCATTCTCTAGGAGAATGGAGGCACTTAGTCAGTTACCAAGAATACTCAGGTTAGTGGTGAGAGGCCATTCTCTGGGAGAACGGAGGCACTTGGTTAGTTACCAGGAATACGTAGCTTAGTGCTGAGAGGCCATTCTCTAGGAGAATGGAGGCACCTGGTTAGTTACTAGGAATACTCAGCTTAGTGCTGAGAGGCCATTCTCTGGGAGAATTGAGGCACCTGGTTAGTTACGAGGAATACTCAGCCTAGAACTGAGAGCCCTTTTGACATGTATGCTAGATTGGTTCCTCACATGGTCAAATGTAAGTGCAGAGCCCTTCCATGGATGGTAGTAGTTGTGTCCTACCATTCCACTAGTTCTAAGTGTTGGACCTTTTCACAGATGATAGTATGTGTGTCCTATCATGCTGGTGAATGTAAGTTCTGGGCCTTTCTGACATGGTGCTGGATTTGTTCCTCCCATGGTCATATGTGAGTGTTGGGCATGCCTTTCTAACATGGTTTTTGGATGTGTTCCTCTCATGGTCAGATGTAAGTGTTGGGAAGGCCATTTTGACTTAGGGTCAAATATAAGCACTGAAGAAGACCTACATGGAGGCTAGGCCTACAACCAAGATGAAAAAGGGATGGATCTGTAGAACTTCCTATGACAAGAATAATTGAAAGATAGCACCAATGATGATGACCCAGTGATGATCCAGATCCAGTGATGATCGAGATATAGTGATGATGATCCACCAGTGATGATCCAAATCCAATGATGATGATCCAGCAATGATGATATAGATCAAGTGATGATCCAGATCTAGTAATGAAGATGAATTGAATATGAAGATGATGATAACTCGATGATGATCCAGTGGATACAGAGAAGAAGACCTGTGCTGATAAATTGTGTCGAGAGAATACCTTCCTAGATAAGAGGGAGTGTTGATGTATTTGTAACTTCAGAATGTATTGACTTGTATATTTTATGTATTGTATCCTGATGTTTATTATGGGAAGTATCTATAATGTATTTGAGTCATGTCATGCCCCGATGTTCCTATTGGGAGATTCAATAATGTAAACAAGTCATGTAAAGTTATTGAGTTTAACCCTCCATTGTAAGTCGGGGCAATAGTCCCCACAATTGAGTTAAGGTTAACCCTCCTTGTTGATCAGAGGGAAAAGTCCCCACAGTTGAGGGGCACTAGGGTTATTAGAATCTCCTAGAAATGTTGGCCCTAGTAAGTAATTGTTAAGTGGGGCTGACATGTTGAAGTGGACATTATGTGAACGAAAGAATATAAATAGAGAGTGGGCCTCTCTATTAATCACACATACATTCTCTCACTGGGGCGCATGAGTGAGAGAGAAGAAGCTGGGATCAGAGAAAGATACAACTGCTGTTGGAGATCATCTTTATGTTTTTGGGTTTTACTTTTTCTATTGGTGCGCATTCTATATCGGAGGAAGTTGCGAGGTTTTCTCCTTTATGCTTTCCTTGAGGAAAATGCTTTGTGTCTCTTGTCTCTTGTGATTATTTTTGTGCATGCTATTCTCTCAGATAAGATCCTAAAGATCATATTGCTTAAATGATAAAAATCTAACATTTTGGAAATCCAAAACACATGTTACGGCACTGTCAATGTTTTCCAAGCGTGAGTGAGACGACGCTCTGTCGTGTCAAGACATGTGCGGTGTAGGTGCTCTTTCCATAGCTGACAGGAGCACTATGAATCGACACTGTAATATCCTGAATTTTGGACCTACCATTTATAGGCATGAGCCTATTAATCATGATGATTATATTGATGTTTTATTTTATATTGGGTCAAAGACCCCACTGCATATGAACATGATGATTTGTTTTGTATATTGGGCATAAGCCAATTGTTGATGATACATATGGATATATATGTTGGTTTTGTTGGGCGTGGACCCTGAAGCACATGATTGATGAAATGTTTTGTGTTGGTAATGGACCCTGAAGCACATGGTCGATGAGATGTTTTTTGTTGAGCGAGAGGCTCTAGAGCACATAAGTACTTACATTTGTGTTGAGCATAAAGCTCTGGAACACATGAAAATATAATTGGAAATGTTGGGCATAAGCTCTGGAGCATTCCATGTTGATATTGAGCATAAGCTCTGGAGCATCGGATCTTTGGACATTGTATACCTAGGTGTATCATACAAGTACATCCTAGCATTTAGTGTTGAGCGAGAGCTCTATAATTGCACTATGTTTGTAACTCCCTGTTATAAGCATTGAGTATGGACTCTGGTAAGCGCTAGGGGTTACTGAAAATAAATTAATAACTTCCAAGTGAAAACGACTCGAGAAAAATATTGATCTCATTATACTTATTTATAAGTGATTAAATGAAATTTTGAATTTTTGTATTCTCATCAAGTACTGAAGAGCTACCACGTTATACGAGGGAAATCCAACATGCAAGGATGTTTAGAGTTGCCCAGACTAGTAGGCCTGAGCCATCTATCTACTTGAACTTCATGAAGAAGTGTCATTCAGTCTAGGGATCATGATACATGACGCCCGAAGACAAATGTTAACAAGTATTTTAATACTATGTATTTTATACATAGTATGTATAAATAATTAATTATGATTAATTATATAATTGAATAAAGAAAGAAGAGAAGCTCCACCAATTATTATTTATTATTAAAGGATTAATAAATAGTGAAATATCTATGAAAGACTAACTAGGAACTAGTTAAAAGTTCCTAGGTTAAGAATTGAAAATTACCCCAGTAAATTAAAAAGTGTTAAATCAAGAAATCAAGGATTTGTTGATTTAACTATCTCTTTGACTTAAAATTCTATCTATAAAGACTCAAGCCAAGCAAAGGCTTGGGGTTCTGATTTTTGGAGGAGAATTATTATTCTTCCTATTTTTGCTCTCAAGTGTTTTCTTAGAGAACATTTCCTGCAAGGAAAAGAGGACTTATTCAGAACTGAACACCAATTAGGAAACCCTACCTTAGGAGCTCTAAGCTACTTGCATGTTGGAGTCTAGCTCGAGGGGATCGGAATTAGAACCAGGAATGGTTCCGGGTCATGGTTGAGAGGAACGTGGTAATTCCCAAGTGATTTGGTCATCAAAATCAGAGCTTAGGTCTGTCTTAAATTGATAATGCTGGTTATTTAAAAAGTGTGCAGTTTCAACCATTAAACAAGCTTTAGGAAGATAAATTACAGGTATGATTTCTTAGTATGTCAAAGTTCATTTCTAGGGTAAATGTTGGTTGCTTTATGTAAAATATTATATATATATGATTAACCCTAGAATTGATTGGTTCTGTCCATATCTCCTATGGTTACATTTCTTAAAATCTAACCCTAGACTGTCAATACTATTTTCTAGATTATATAATGAATATGTTAGTTGAATGTTTCCAAAGAATTTACTAACCTTAGGTAATTGATGTTCTATCTAGATTTTGCTAGGGTTTTTATTCTCTTCAATACTTCCTATGATGGTAAATATTATCATAGGCTATATATAGCTAGGTTTCTATCTCTAAAGTTTGTTTTATGTATTCATTTAATACTCAGAAAGTAATACTGTAAACTAGGTAAGCCTAGACCTGTTATTTAATGTTCACCCATTATTTATATCTCTAATGACATATTACATTTGTCAGTAGAGACATGTTTTAGA